>JAQFYB010000538.1:0-50623 GCA_034694085.1 Pogonognathellus longicornis
CAAAGTAAAAGTAAAAGGACGACGGTTTGGCCACATCGCAAAAATTATTATTGACTCTGCTAAATAAACGTCAATTTAAATGGCAAATGTATAGTAACACTAGTGCTTCATAGTAGAATTAACAACCATAAAACCCACATTGACTAAAGTGTAAGTAAAGTACAGTTTAATTAACTGCTGACGATGAGAAATTCTGCAACTACATAGTATGACAATTACACTTATACGTGTAAATGGCTGCACTTTTGAATGTATTATTATATCAAAGTATACAGTTAATATTACTATAAGTGCGAAAGCAAAAACAAAGCACACGTAGATAGTGTGTTATGAATGTATTGTTTGCACTGTAACTAGAATAGGACATAAACATGCAACACAGACCTTTTAAATACTGAAGGTACAAAAAAACATTTTCACAAATACACACAATAATAATATGTCCTGTTGTTTGTCATTTTGCGTCATGTCATCGGATAACACTCATAATCACTTATCGCGTTAACAAAAGCAAAACAAAGTAGCGAACGACATGGGGAGGTATAGCATTTGTACGAGATATGTTTTATATGTAGGTCTGTGTAGACAAATTGACGAAGGAAATACAGGATTTGTATCTTATTATTGCCAATTGTTGCCGATAGATTTGTATTTTGTAGAATCTCATTCATGGTACATACATAAATACATGAGTTCAACTTGTGTGTCGTAATGTAATACTCCGGGGAATGATGAACGACACGATGATGTATGTAAAGTAAAAGCTTGCCGAAATCAAAATGCATTTTTACTGCATGTACACACACACTGTGCCTGTTTAACATAATGTAAACACTGCACAAGTCTATAAGATTTACGACCAAAGCTCATCCTAGGATATATCTGTAATGCGTATTATATAACTCTGCATAAATTTACAAAGTTATGTAACATGTCCCCTGTGTCTTTATATACCTTTCTACACATATTAGTCTGTACGTTTTCTATTATATTTTATGCCTAAGGTATATACAGACAATTCTTCAATCTGAGCACTGAGTGCAAAGTTTAATTATAGCACATTCATATCTTGCGAGCTGAGCATCATTATGAGCAGTTAATTTTAATTTTTTGCATATTTAACTTTAACGTATGTGGGTGGTATAGTATTTGTAAATAAATATTAAAGTAATTTTCTAGTAGTGGCTCTATTCAATTAATCATTTAATTATACTATCTGCTTAAGCGATTCAGATGGTTTAGTGATAGACTGCGAGTAGGTGATGGAAAGGTCTGTCATTTAGTCAGGAATTGAAATAGGAAAGCAATTTTATTATTTGCCTTATCAAGAAAGTATAAAAGTCATTAGTTTTGATGTGTTTGTCATTTCAGTGGTCATGAGAGTTGAATCATTCTCTACAAGCGAGTCGAAAACACATTATTCATTGTACCTATCCATATGTTACTATTATGTGCATATTTATAGTGCAGATAGATATTTATTTGCACCAGGCATTCGTTCCTATGTGCTTCGTATACATATGCATCACATTTATTGTAGTTGATATTGCTATGTAATGCACTATAAAATGTTCGAACATAATATCGTAAGACAACTGCTCTTTTGATGACTGAATAGAAGACGTGTACTGTATGCGTATAAAAGCTGTGTCTCTTTATAAGCTTTAACTACCATAAAACTGCTAACTATAATAAGCCATGTCACCATTGTCAGTTTCTTTGAAGAGCAGACAAGAAGACCAGACTACTAATAGGATTCTCGTTAGATAGAGGCTCCCTGTTCCTTCGCAAAACAATTGTATCTGTATTAAAGCATTTTGCATACAACTTGTCTTGAAAGTACTTGGTATTTCCTTGAACATTGAAGAGCTCCTGCTAATTTCCATAAGAGGTGCATTTTAACAAGAATTATTAGAATAATCAAATATTATTAGAGGAAGTACCTTAAAAAGGCAATTCCTTAGGTTAGGTGTATCTTCTATTTTGTATCTCAATTTGGCCAAACAATGGAAAGCTCAGCCAGTGAGTGATTAGCTTTATAGAGTAGTTCACAACATTGTAGCGTGTACTTATACACAAAATGCCCCTCTAACTCTATTCATACATACACAACTAACAACTAATAATAAACAACGCTCATAAAACGAGAAATTGGGAAAACTGATTTGGTTAATACATATAGAAATAATAGGAGAGTACCTTTTGGTCTCATCCCTCATTATTTTGAATTTTTGAAAGTTAAACTGATTATTTTGATTATATTGTTCATATTGTTGGTCAGGAAAAGGTTTGGACTGGTCTTGCGATAAAACATAAAGATTTCCAAAGTGGTCAAGTCAACGAACGACTGAACTGAACCCTCGAAGACAGACAGAGAGAAGCTCCTCAATCACAACTGCACAGAAGAAGCTCTAGAGCAAATTAAGTGCGGATAAAACTGATCAGTCTATCTGTACACTCGCATATAAATATAGGAGCGACATTACTAGAGATTATATGAATGTGAATATCTGAGAAGAAAGAGCCTTATATCCACTACTAATTCGTCGAGTGTGGGCAGAGTGTTTTCAGACTATGCAGACTCGCCTGGCCCTATTACTATTCGTCTCAGAAGAAGAAGGAGCAGAAGCTTAAAGCAGAAAAGTTTAAGAAGGCGATAAGAAAAATGGACTGGAAAGGGGCAAGCGAGGCCGCAGCCGGAGCAACAGCATCAGGAACTTCTACGACGACGACGACGTCAACATTAACATCATCATCAACAACAACTGTAACTGGAACATCGTTAATAGGCCTAGGAGTAGTACGAACAGCACAAGATAAGATTTACCACCACCAACACAACAACCACCACCAACAACACAAGGAGCCAACTGATCTCAGTAACCCGACGACGAGCCAAGTTTTGTCTCACAAGAGGAACAAGCCTATACCACCGCCACTTGATCTCAGCATTGGAGCTGCAAACCTGAGCTTGAACAACCACATTCATCTTCAGCATCATCCAAACTCTCATCATCACAATCATCATCTTCATCACAATCATCATCATCCTCAGCATCTTAGTACTAATTCCAATTCTGCGAATCATAATCTCCACAACAACCACCAGTCCCAGTCGTCGTCGTCTCAACAGCAACAACCACCAACACCAACTAACCAAAACCACCAACCTTATCAACACCACCAACAACCCAACGTAGGATCTCCAAAGTTCACTCAGTCTGACAAGAATCTTCCTCTTCGCAAAAGGTACAATACAAATACAATACAATAACAATAACATAACACACTCTTATACTAGTACTATCATACAGCATTTATAATAATCTTTACTTTTACATACGAACACTCCCAATTATTCATCTTCCTCAGAAAACACTCGCTTTTGCACTTTTACTCTTATTTCTCATTTGTGTAAAACTGCAATTTAAGTAGTGTGAGTGAGTGTGTGTAATCTCTTTAATAACACCTACACTATAAAAGTATTACGTAACAGAAAGAATTTCTTAATAGTTATTATTGTTATTATGCTACTACCACAACGATATTTTTATCGCTTTATCGTCTCGTATCGGATTCGGCATGTTGTTCGAGATTTGAGTTGAGCTGAGTTGAGTGTGTACCTGTTTTCAAACATTTGCTTTGTAGATTATGTCCGTCTTAACTTAATTATAGTTTAATGGAACAAAACATAGGAAAACATGTACATCAAGTGCTCAACAGGGAGGAAAGGCTACAACAGAATTGGACAAAAATAGTAATTGCAATTTTCTTTGTAATTTATCTTGCACTGCGACTTACTCGTTTATATATAGTTTATAGAGTTACAATTACAAGAAAATGAAGGCGGATATTGTTGTAGATTATGTTATTGTAGCTGAAAATGAGACTGGGAGAGATGAGAGTGTTTTAGATGAGTTCTCTGGAATAGTAAACTACAATGAGATAGTGGTAGTTAAGTACATACTAGTTAGTTGGTTAGTTAGTGGGTAAGGGAGTGTATTACGAGATTAGTATGAAATAGTAGAAGTTGTAGTAGAGTTGGATCGGAGTGCTGTGTGTTTTTGAGACGCAACAGACTTTTTAGAGAAGCAGATCACTTGTTCTTTAGAGCTGTGCTCTAATGTAACGTTGAAGTAGTTGTAAAAGAGAACATGTATCATGTAGTATATACAGAAGCTGCAGAACAGTTTAGATATGAGATATGAGAACTTTTTTGACCGTTTGGTGTAGTCACTTTACTAATACTACGATGTGGAATACATGTTCTCCATTATCTATTATCTGTAAAGCATTACTTCAGCTTGGATTCTAATTTCAGGTCATTTTCATTTTAGCACAAAGAAAAAACGCTAATGACTAAGTGCACGTTGAAAAAGTAAGCTCGGCTATACTAGAGCTAACCACGTAATTAGATCGGCTGCACAGATTTGAGATGAAATAGCCAAAATTCTGCTACAACAAACACACACAAATTTTCTATTGCGTGTGTCCTTTTGATTTGGAAAATTCTCTCTTCTGCGAATTCAAGTGATGAGTCAGCTTTTGCTTATCCAACTGTGACCATTACATGACTTGACTTTCCTCTTTTACCCTAACTCACTAAACTCTAACTCTCTGCTACTTGTCAGTCCTTCTCTTGTTTTCAGAAAATAAAATAAAGAACAACTAGCACTATGTACCTAACTACTGTAAATACATAATACATCACTATCATCAAACACAAACACTGATGATAATATGATGCTTCTGTGTTTTATGTGTTTTATGGCCGACTGTGGTGATTGTGACGGTGACTGACTCGTTCCGTCCGTCCCCCATAAAATATATGATATACAGAGATACATATATCCACATGTAAATTTATTGCATACATAACACTACACAAATACATTCATGTGTGTTATATCTGCTACAGTATTGAAGCATATTTTAACGTGGATTTTAAGTGTGTTGTGGGTTTGTTTGTAGTAAAAGTAAAAAAGGATTGTTTTGCAAAGGTATTGTGTTGCTTGTGAAAGTATAGAAGAGTGTTGAGCAATAAATATACGTGTAACACGATATTGTGTACATTTAATTAGGTGGCATAGCTGGTCTCCTACACCGATGAACGGTCAGGACGAGTCGATGGTGCCTTTGTTTCCGGACACGCACGTGTCCTCAAATAAAGGAGCAGGCGTGAATGACACGCCTCAGTCTCCTGTAAATCATCAGCCACCACCGCCGTACCATCAACCTTATTCCTCCCCCGGTCCAGTGTCATCTTACACAAGGACATCTTCGCAGTCATCATCAGGCGGTGCTGGTGGAAATCACTACGGAATGCAATCAAATGGACTTTCCATGGGGTCAACCCCTCCGCCACCGAATATCATCATGAGCAGCAGTGCCATCAGCATGAACAATCATCACAACAACATTGTCACCACAATCCACACAGTGACCACACCCACGCCATTCTACACCCCCAATGAACCATCTCCAAAATTTATGAATTCCCCCGTTTTCAGCTATTCCAATCCGGACACGTCATTGTACCAAGGACCCTTTTCTCCGATGAGGGCCTCGTCCCTTTATCCACCTCCTAGCAGTCCTTTCACAAATCTAAACCTCAATTCCCCTCTCGCCCCCTTGCAAACCAACTCTTCTTCGATTTCGACGAGTAATTCCGGCGGAGGAATGGGCTCCGTTGGGAATTCAGTTTGTTTCAATATGATTCCGTCAACTTTGCTCAGCCCGGCACCTTCACAAGCGTCAACCAATTCTCTCAGCTATGAAGATCTCCATGAGAAATCATTGAGTTTCTTGACACCGGCGTGGAGTGTTTTTCTTCCAGGGACCAAAGTCCGCTTCGTCACTGCCATGAATTCCATGGATTGGTATTTAGTAGACTTTCTGGCTCAATCTGCAGAATCTCTTATAGGACTCAAAGGAGAATACGCCCCTCATGGACTAGAAGTTAGAAAGGTACAATGACTCTTCTTTGTGACTACCAAGTATGACACAGACATCATGTACAGATACAGCATCACTTTTCAATCCAACAATTATTACATTACCTTCACTTATTCAACTTGTACAAACTTAAATCAAGGCAACTCAACTTAATTCAAAGAATATTATTATTATACTTGAATTGTGGTTGTGATGTCTGTACGCATACACATGTGTTGCAACGTAATCTTATCCTCTTTCAATTCAATAATCCAATTTTTTCTTTTTACGTCATAATATCAGTCTATAGACATCTAGTCCATTTATGAATCGGATTTTTTTCAAATGTTTACATCATACTTTATATATGACTACAGCTAAACGACTAAGTACATTAAATATTCCTATTTGCCATAATATTAAGTGAAGTACATGCTCAAGAACTGCAGAAGTACATTTAACCATACCTATAGATACCAATGTAATATTATTTGTAAGTATTATTACACTTTTATGTACTTAATTGTTCATATAAGGACGATATAGAATGATATGGTTTTATTGAAGTACTTATTATGTTAGTGACACGAATCTGAGAACTTAAATACGTAGAGTCTGACTGACGTGAATTGCAGTGTGCTATGCGCACACAGATAGAAGTAGTTAAAAGAGTAGTATAAAGTATTAGCATTATGAGCACACTTAATAATATTAATGATATGTGTCTCGTGTCTGGAACAGTTTGTTGTGACGAGCTCAGCCAAGGAAAGAATCCAAGTAACCTTTTGCCCTGTGAGTGACCCACATCCACCTATTGAAGTCAACTGCGAGCCTGGCCATCCTTTCATGGTTGATAAAAAAGGTATGTCTTCATCAAACAAGGTTTACAGTGTATGATAATCTTTTATGTCTTTATATGCTTTAGAACTTTAGACTTTTCGTATTCTTATGTCTTATTTTATAATGTAGTTATTTGTCTCAAGTCTCGTTCTGAATTGAATATTTGCTGATCCATATCACTATCACACATCACTCCGTCCCAATGGTTTGAATGAGAGCAAAGAAAGTTTCTGTATACTTGTGTATGTGTGATTGATACATAAGCATATGATATTAATTCTATTTCTTTAGGTATATCTACTAAACATTGTATGTCTACTATCACTTGTTTAACTACTATTAAACTTTTATTGCACTATACTATGGCTATTTACAATGTCCATATAAAATCTATTTAGAAAATTCTGTCGTGATTCTCATCTTTTTCGATTGCAGTGGAAACATATGTATATTATTGACTTTGCTTAGCTTGCTCATATTATATTTTTATTTATTCAGTCTCGTCTGGATTGTTTCCTGCAATTCATAAATAATTATTAGTATGTAGTATATTGATGTGACAGTGAGGTTTTATTGTTGCACTACAGGATGGTGTGCTATCAAACCCGATGTATTCCTTGAGACATATGGCACTCCTTGTCAACAACTGGAGTGTGGGGACGTGTGCATGAGTCTTGGTGCTGCTAGAAGTCCTAATCAATATGCACACCACCAACAACAACATCACCAACATAATTCTCAAGTATTTCCTTTGACATCAGCTGCAAACCACAACGGCTTTATGAATCACATCACAAATGGTGGCGGCGGAAATGGAATCGGTATAAAAATCGAACACGAATCTGAGAAATCTGTCCCCATCTCCGTAGTGCCACAAACTCAAATGCATAACAATCACAGTTCTATGATGCCAATTCAAAGCAGTACGTCCATTCTCAACAGAAAGCTCAACAGCATTCCTATTTCTGCTCCTGCTTCTCCAGCTAAAAAATCCAAAGACAGTAATAATTGTCCAGCTCCTGGAGAAACAAAAGGGCGAAGACCAATGAACGCTTTTCTCCTTTTCGCAAAAGATAAGCGTCCTGAGCTTATTCAGCTATACCCTGGGAAAGATAATAGGTTAGCAATATTTGCACTACAATAAAAATATTTATACTCAAGATTTCTACTATTCTAAATGTTGCATTAAATTAATGTAATAGAGTATTGAGTACATTATGTGGTACAATATGATCTTAATATTATTGGAAAAGGCATTCTTTAATTAATAACAACATGTACATGTGGTTGATATTTTTTTATTATGTAGGTCAATAAGTGTGCTATTAGGGGAGGCCTGGCAGACTTTAAATCCTGTGGACAAAGACAGATACGCTGAGAGTGCTAAAAGAAATGCTGAAGAGCAAAAACGGATGCACCCCGACTGTTGGAAACGCAAACGTTCTCAATCCACCAGCTCCTAAAGATCTCGTTGTCGATCGTTGTGTGTGCTATGCTATGCTAGCTATATGATACCATATAAGATGTAATAATTATATCCTACAAAGTCTATGCAATTAATTGTGAAATTCCTAAGTTAACTGTAGAGTGTGTTATGTGTATGTATAATGTATGGAATAATTTCAGATTATTACGTATAGACGCAAGTGGGTGTACTGTGAGAAGTACATTTACACTTTCAGCAGCAGCTCAATCTTGTTGACTAAAACCTTTATGTGTACTGCATGGAAACTTCTCATTCATGCAGTCATTTTGTCATTCATTTTTCATTGAAGATTTTCAAAATATCTCTTAATAGGAGAATTTTTGTAGTGTTGACTTATTATTATTGAGCTCTACCACATTAGATATTTTATGAAATTCTAACTATTTTCAAACTCAATGTTACGACGAGATATTGTTGAGTGAGGTGCACCATGAGTCTTACTATCTTACTATGATAATTATATATCAATTTTTCTTCTTATTTATCATTTTTTTCGTAATTACTATTAACTTGCTTTAATATTGCATTGTATTCCCTACATAAGGAGATTTTGTGATAGAAATCCTATAACCGTATATTATAGGATCATCAGATCACGAATACTGATGATGGTGAACATATAATAGGAGTATGTAGTAAAGCATTTTCTTTTTAGAGATATACAATGTTAAATACAGACTTACCAAATGCTAATTTGACAATTAATTGCATGTAGGTGGTTAATGAAACAAGTAGTAATAAAAATCTGCAAATTTATGCAGAAAGATGTACTTGATTAAAAGTACAGTTGGAAACAAGTCTTTCAAAGTAATTATAAATATATTGAACTGGTAGCGTAGAGCAAATCATTAGACAAATTAGATAATATTATCATTATGGATAGGTACGTAGTATACCTTGTAAGATGAATAATTAGCTTAAGATTCGGAAAAGTAAAAAAATAATTCAAGCTGTGAATCACATTTATGTATGTAAAAAGCAAGCAAACGTGTCAGACAGACCATGAATGAAATTATATAATTGAATGGAAAAGAAAGTTCATTTGATGCATGTCTGCATGTGTAATTCTCAAAAGATCTCTTAATTGGAAGAACTGGTCAATTTGATTAACTCTTTAGTAAAAACTAACATTGATAGCAGATTTTTATCCTATATTATTATGCAAAATCAATTAGATCAGAAAAGTGTTGTAAAGAATCTCTCTAAAGTGTTTAAAATTGTCTACATCAACTACACAATATATTATTAGGTTTCTACAATACATGATTTGAGATTTATGAGCTATGTAGGTACCTAAATTATGCTAAATTATATCATGTTAAAATACGATGAAAAATGAGTTTCCACAATATTGGATTATCTATACATTACAAAACTTAATTTATCAATTAATAATTAGTTAATGTGAAAAAGTCTTGAATTCTACCTGACAATATTCATAAAATCTTTGCAATAAATACTAAATCAGAAAGTACACGTACAGAGTAAGATACCACGGTAAAAACTGAAAACATAGCAATACACAAAGGTACACAATGTAAAAGGAAGTTATACAGACATAGCTATCTGAATTAATGTTAGTTTATATGGAATTAACACGAGAATGTGAAAGACTCGTAGAATTGTTGAAGCTGATTCTATAAAAACTCCTATAAACCTATACCCTTATAGCTATAAATATACTACTAAATATAATATATGAATTTATAACCAGCTGGATATATCTAGAGCCGTATGTAGGACCCAGCGTATATAAGAGTATATTATATGAGAAATTGAATGAAGATTTAAAAATTACACACTTGAAACTATTAAAAATAGCTTAGCTTAAACTGAAAAGCGAGACAATCGATCTCAATGTCAATGTCTTTCAAAGAATGAAGAAAATATTTATATGGATAAATTTATATTATTACCAAAAGAAGATACAAATCAATTTTATAACTATATAATTATTATTGTAATTGTAATGATAAATATATTATTATATTTCGAAGCTTGAGCATACAAATCAGGCAATTAATACTTAATGCTGGAACAATTTATTGAGCTCATCTTCAGAGCTTTTTGTGTTAAAGTATAGTAATACAATACAACGTGTGTCGAGTGTATCTGTATGTGGATTTAAGTGACATATACGTATATTTATTTTAGAAATGGACATTCATATTATTACAGATATATTATCATGTTATATGCAATCAGCATCTTCATCATCATTTAATTATTCGTTAAGAGTAAATTACTACTATACTATTATCATCGCAACAAAAATTGTTATATTATTATTACATTACTATTATCATTATACATACGAGGAAACGATAGTGAGATTTATTAGTAAAAGTGTAGCAAGCATAAGTAGAATATGTACGTTACAAAAATGTACAGTACAATAATAATGTAACTCTATGAATAGTACATACATGAATTAAAACTGCTGACATGGCTGTAGTTAATACTAAGATTGTTTTTGTTAAATGTTACAATTTCTTATACACACAATTAATAATGCAACTACATACAGACAATACTTAGACTAAAATTATTGTTATTAGTGTATAGAAAAATAACTGACTAACCAAAATGTTATAGCGTGTGTAATTATTTACTAGAAAGTGTAAAGTAACAAGGGTTTAGATCATGTAGTCACATCTCGAAGAGTGTAATGCATTTTACCATTTGTGCTATTAATATAATAACAAGCATTAATTAATTAATCAATTAACTTTAACTAACTCTAAGGTAAGTTATTGTAATGTCATGATGTAGTAGGGCAATGCTATATACTCATCTACTCAACACAGACAATCAAATGTCAAAATGTAGCATATGTGATGTATTTATGTTCATAATATTATTTGTTATACATAAATACTGAACTTAAGTGATACAGACACAACACTTAGTTAGTGTTATCTTGTTTGTTATGTAGGAAGAATCATGTGCAGTAACTCATTAACACAATTATTATTATTATGTACTACAGTTGAGCTAGTTAGGTTAAAAACTATTTTCATTCATACATAGAAAATAGTGTTAGTAATTATCAACGTTATCGTTTTTGACTTTTTTCTACTGTAAATTATTTCATGTAATTTAGCTGTCCATTCATACATACAGATACCTACCTACTAATTCAGTAACATCTTTTAATATTAAGCAATTTACTTGCATTTAAAATACATTTAACGTTACACATATATAACTGGTTATAATTCGAAGTTTTTCGTGAATTTTTGTTGTTTAATTGTTAGAATATTTTAAGACGAGAATTCATCATATTAATGTAATAGATCCCTAAAATCTCTTTAGAATGTAGCGTTGTGTCAAGCTAGTTTAACCGTTAGACAGATTGTTAGATTGGTTTTATTGTTTGAGAAAGCATTAATACCTTTAGAAGTTAGAATTAGAGCTGGAAAATGAGCGCATTTAGTTTTTACACTTTTCTTACGTAATAATAATTGTGTTTGAGTATGTGGAATGATGCATGAGTTGGTAAAATTCATCTTTTACGTTTTTTGCTAAACTATGTGTTTGTGTTTGGAATATTAACCGTGTGAGTATGAATTCCTTTCTAGAAGTGCGTGTGTATGGAATACTACTATAAGAAGAGTTACGACTTCTATAAGGTGTCAGTATACGATGATAAATTAATTTAGTAGTATAACAGATGATGATTTTTTGTTGATTTGCATATATGTGTCGTATAAATGGATTAGTACTTACCTATGTAGAGATCCACAGTCTATCGTTTGTGTAGGTGTTGATTTAGAAGTGTAGTGGATATTTGTATGTAATTTTAATGTAATATTGTTCCCTATGTGTTTTCAGTAGTAGTCTCTTTAATATTATTAGTGTAGTTTGTTATGGAGTATAATAGTAATAATATTATTTGTATTAAGTATTGTAACTTTTGTTACCTATGATCCACCATAACTATTGTTGAAAATAGTTTGCAATCATTCTCTGATGAATATATTATGTTTCTCATTCACAACTTGTAACAAGGTACCACCAACACCCTAACCAACCACTTTAATTACTCAATTACTAAACATAAACGTTTTCTCTTAGGTTAAGTCATTTTGATGCTTGTTTTTACGTTTTTATAGGGTACACCTACTACTATTCAATTGTGTTCTATTGTTAACTGCATATATTATTATTATTATTATAACTATTATATAACATAATCATTCTAGTAGTACCATACTGCGTTTGTTTGTGCTACATGATTATAACTGCGTTTGTTATTACATGCATAACTTGCTAACTTTAAAATAGTACTCGTAATATCATTATCATCACTATTATTATTTGTAGTAGAAGTAGTGGATTTGTATTGTAGAGATTTCTCGTTCTGTGTAGATTTGGATTGTACTACTTTCTATTAGCAAATAAATCCTTTTATAGAATGAACTGTACTCAAACGACTCAATCTCTTATAATTATATGCGAATCAATCATACCAAATTACTGAATAATATCCATACCTAAAATAAACCATAATATTTGATAAAATAGCTTCATATTAGTATACTTAAAAAGGAGTATTAGGTATACATACATAATACATACACGCTATTTCCGTGTTTGCACAAAAAAATTAGCTTTTTCATAAGGGTTGATTGGTTTTGCTAAAATACAGAATTCCAGAAATTGTAGGTGCCGAAGAGATTTCGTATTTATTGTGTGTCATACCAGTAATAGTGAACGACAAATTGGACCAATAAACTAATACAGAAATATTACAGTGATTACTATGAATTTTGAATATTCTGAAAACGATTTTGCATAATAAAGTGCAACAACTACAAAGGTTTTGATCAAATATACCATTTTTATTAGACTTTCACCAACACATAGTATAACATTTTCATTCATGAAATCACACAAATCACAATTATAAATATTAACTCTTTAACTGTCTGCTTAATGAATTTCAGTAATAATTTCATGTTGAATATTTCACTTAAAAATTATGATTACAATTTTTGATTTTTACTCTGTTACGGCTGACTTACATTTAATAAACTCTGGATCCTAATAAATAAGTAAACCTTTTTAGATACATAAGTATTCATCATGGCACCTTACATTTTCTGATTATTGACTATCTTATCTCTCTCTATATATTCAGGTAGTATGTGTGTGTAAGTACAGAATAAATGCTTTCACTGGACAAAACTGAATATTGTCACATATTATTCATGTACGAAAATTCAGTCACTTGTGTTAATTGTGATGTTGCATTTTCATCATTCTACCTGCAATTTTATCAGTCCTATATAATATTTCTTAATTCTAGATCTTTAGTCTTCTAAAGTCTCATACAAACTCTTTACTACTCTCACTATAAACATTTTGGAAACGTTATAATATTTTCATGTATGCGATATTGCATTTTGCACCATTTGTAACCACCAATTGAATAAATTGTTGAATCCTTACAGAATTAGTTTTCAATCTCAAGATCCTTATTAACTGTAGGTAACTTCACGTATACCATTAATCAATAGAAATAATTTAGAATTATATGTGTATGTATTTCATGAAGCTCTTTAAATATATGTTTCTATTTCAGGTTGAAACACAGATCGCTTCTAATAATATTATAGTTAAATACAATGTTATTTCTTCACCTGTCTGCACTACCAAGGTAAATCTGACTAATCTTAGAAACTCTTATTTGAAAATTTTAATACATAGGTACCTAATACAAAGGTAGTATAGATAATATACAGGTAGGTATACTCATTATGTATGTATTTTGTTATTATTTAGGAGAAATAAACTTCTATGTTAGAATTGAGACTGTGTGAATTAATGGGGATGTAGAGATGCCCAAATAATATTAATAGCTAAAGTTCAATGAGCGGGTAACTAATTTATATTTACAATTAGTTAAGTTTTTAGTATGCTGAACGGATTCTTATATGGAGCTCATTTCGTTCTCAAAACAATTACGTGTTATGGCAAAAGATGTTTACTCTGTATATTGTGCATGTTGGCATTGGCATCATTGTGTTGAATTCTAGACGGCTGGTGGAGCCGAAGCATCATTGTGTTGTTCATGGGGAGCTGGAAGTTTTTCCCAGGATGGCTCCACACCCCAAATCTCCCTTGCGTACTCAGAAATTGTTCTGTCACTCGAGAATTTTCCAGATGAAGCAATATTGTGGATGCACATCTTCGTCCACAAACTTTGATTCTGGAAAAAAAAGAATTAAATTCAATTAATTTAAGTTTTCCATAATTTTGAAGATTTAAAGGGATGTATGCCCATAATTCATGAGAAAATGGGGGGAAAGTATATTCGGACTTACCAAATAGGTTTCGTTCACTTTTTCCTGGGCTTTGATGTAATCATCAAAGTCGGCTAGCAAGTAGAAACGATCCCACTTGAGCAAAATATCGTAAATGTCATTGAATTCATTTGGCGAGTGTGGGCAGAAGAATCCGTTACGGATCTGTTCCAAACATTGCTTAAGTTCTGGATTTTTTTCAACATAAATTGAAGCATCGTATCCTTTCTGTTTTAAAGCTTCTACTTCGTCTACTTTCATTCCAAAAATGAAAATATTTTCATCTCCCATTTCTTCCGCCATTTCTACATTGGCTCCATCCAAAGTTCCGATAGTCAATGCACCGTTTAACTACAAAACAAATAAAGAAAACGGTTTTTCAAGAAATCCAAGATCAACCTCCGTCATATTCTTACATCCTCATTAATATTCTATAGGTTAATTTAGTTTTAGCCTATGTATTTATCCTATTGAATGTAACATTTTGTAAGTAAATAAAATAGAAGTAAAAGTTTGTTAGTATGTACCATGAATTTCATGTTTCCAGTTCCAGAGGCTTCCGTTCCAGCAGTGGAAATTTGTTCGCTTAAATCAGAAGCGGGTATAACCTTCTCAGCTAAAGTGACACGGTAGTTTTCCAAGTAAATCACTTTCAATTTATCTCCAATGGTTGGGTCATTGTTAACGACATTTCCGACGGCACAAATTAACTTAATGATTTTCTTAGCAGTGTGATAGCCAGGAGCTGCTTTTCCTCCAATCATTACAGTTCTTGGAACATAAGTTCCAGATGGATTTCTTTTAATTCGATTGTACATAGTGATGATATGTAGGCAGTTCAAAAGCTGACGTTTGTACTCGTGAATTCTTTTCACCTGTAAATTAACATGTGGAATAAGTAAAAGATAAGTCGAGTGATCCTTCAGAGTTTAATATTGAAAAATAGAATCTCTTATATTTTTAGAACTAGTTACATGAACGTCAAACATGGAGGCAGGATTAATGTCGACTCCATACTCCTTTGAAAGATATGAAGCTAGTCTCATCTTGTTTTCTTGCTTGACAGTTTGTACATTACGCATGAATGCCTTATCTTGATCGAATTTTTTCAATTTTGTCAACTGATCCAGATGAGTAATCCAATCTTCCCCGATTTTCTGCAATGACACATATGCATAATGAATATATTTTAATGGGGACTGTTCACGATATTTTAATATGTGCATACGAACATTTAATTGCATAACAATTAATTTGAGATCCTAAGCAAAATATTTAACTTGTTATACATGTGCGCATTTCTTACCTCAGCAATTACATCAGACAGACTAGGATTGCAGAGTAACAACCAACGTCTGGGAGTAATTCCATTAGTTTTGTTTTGGAACCTTTCTGGCATCATCTCATAAAAGTCTTTGAAACTGTAAATGAAAAATATTCATACAATTGACAATCATGTATAATTTTATCACAACACGATGCGATTCATCATTCATTTAAATAAAGTTAAAGAGCTATTTTAAGTGTAAATGTGTATTACATGTCAGCTTTGATGATTTCAGAGTGGAGAGCTGCAACCCCATTGACAGCATGAGAACCTACAATGGACAGGTAAGCCATATTCACCCGCTTTTCACCATCTTCTTCAATTAGAGACATTCTGCGCATTCTGTCCAAATCACCGGGGAATTTCTTTTGAACTTCCTGTACAATTCAATGCAAACAAGTGTAAGTCTTTTACTATACTTTTACCCGATACTTTTACTCACAAACTATAAATAATTTATTGATTATGAAATTGTGATTCTTAAATATCGTGGCACAAAATAGAGCAAACCTGTAAATGCAAAAAGTTGATATGGTAAATTATTTCAAGATGTCTTGGAAGAATGTTTTCAAGCATAGAACAAGTCCAGCGTTCCAAGGCTTCTGGAAGAACGGTGTGATTTGTGTAGGCGCACGTTTTCACACAGATGTCCCAAGCCTATATGACACATGAACATGTATAGTTAAATTACATCATTGAGTTAATATATAAAACTTCGTAAACAATTAAATTCTCAGAAGTATAGGTCCCAAAGTCAAAAGTACATATAAGGAGAAACTAGGTAACTTTCCAGAGTCAAATTAATAAAAAAACTACGTCATTACTAATTCATGTCACTAAAAATCTAAATATTTTACTTTTTCCCAAGGCAAGCCTTCAATGTCAATGAGAATCCTCATCAGCTCAGGGATGGCCAATGACGGATGAGTGTCGTTTAACTGAATAGCCACTTTCTCCGGGAAGAGTTCCAAATTAGAACGGGTTATACTGCGGTTGCCAAACTTGGATGTTTTGAAACGGCGAATGATATCCTACATTAAAACAAAAATGGCTCATATTACATCCGAAACTTCAAAACACATTAATATTTAGTACACAAAAGCCCATAATTCACATAAAAAACTTTACTGCTCACATTCAGAGTTGCGGAGACCATGAAATATTCTTGTTTCAAGCGAAGTTCCTTTCCCTCGAAAAAGTTATCATTTGGATACAAAACTCTTGAAATGTTTTCCGCAAGATTACGATCCAACACAGCTTGGATATAGTCTCCATCGTTAACTATGTATGAAAGTTTTCACATTTCAGTTAATGAAGACAATTGTGATTACAATTTCTTTTAATATCCGAAATAGAATCACACCTACTTAAATATTTAGAGTGAACAACTTACAGAATTTCAGATTGAACTGAATGGGCGCTTTGGCCGACCACAATCTGAGAGTATTGACGACATTATTTCCATATCCTGGAATGGGGTTATCATACGGCATGGCCATAACCACTTGAGTATTAACCCATTTTTTCCCTTGAGGCGTATCTTCGACTTTTCCATAAAAATGCACCGGAAGCATATACTCGGGTCTTGCCTTTTCCCATGGACTTCCATACCTCAACCAATCATCGGGTTCTTCCACTTGTTCTCCGTTACGAATTCTTTGAGCGAAGATTCCATACTCATAGCGGATACCATATCCATAAGCCGCTAAACCCAAAGTGGCCATTGAATCCAGAAAACAAGCTGCCAAACGACCCAAGCCTCCATTTCCCAATCCAGCGTCTTCTTCCATCTCTTCCAATTCTTCAATGTCTAATCCGATCTGTTTATGCGTAAAAAGCAATTAAAAAATATTATTCCCAGCTACACAACATCACACACACAGGCATGTTAATTATTAAAATTTACACTCGTTTATTTCTACACTGTATTATGGTGAGTCATTTAATACAGGAGGTATATGAAGTACAAGTGTATACACATACATAATATACTTAGAATTAAGTAGTAGTATATAATATATGTAGAGATTTCATGTAAATATATTTTCATACATACTTGATACATAGCCTCGTCGCAAGCTGATTGTATTCCAACATTGCACATTGTGTTCTGGAGTGAACGACCCATGTAAAACTCCAAAGAGAGATAGTAGATCCTCTGAAACGGTATATGAAAGAATTATTCTTATTTTTTATACGTTTATATTTCTTGTATATGTGTTCTTAATCTTTATGTATACACAGAGTTTGCATAGACACAACATTATAAGATGTGTAGGTAGGTAAGTAAGTATAAAAGCTTTATATATATTTATTAATCTGCAAGTATAATAAAATAGCTCGAAATAACGTGGGTTACAATTTCATATACTTATGCATATACAGTTCACCTACAGTTCTTCTATATATAACAGTTATGTATGATGTTTGTGGTACATTTACACTTTGTACGTAATGTACAGCATACAGAGGGTTATTTACATTTTGTTTGCGAGCAAGACTTTTGTGAGTAGCGTCTTATGAGGATTTGGCCTTCTTCGGCACATTACAATAATATGAAATCGACTTGTCTTCAAATTAAATACTAAATCAAAAAGGTTGAACGCCTAAGGCATAGCAATTCAGTAAAGACACAAGTACGAATATTATAACATACATACAGAGGTCAATACTACTAGCAGTTATATAGGTACACTTCTTTTGAGAATATGAGAATGTCCTTACTATTACATAACCAGACACGAATATTATTACATTACTCCCAAGCACCTCCCTGCAGTAGGCTACCAAATTATATATTCGTCAGATGCGTCTATAATGGAATCATGTACAACCGGCTTGCCAATACCATCACCACTCCTTCAGACTTGCACAACAAATTAATATATGACTTTTACACATCGTTCTATATGATTAACTTCCATTTGTCCTTCTTCTCTTCATACATTAGAAAATAATTGGGGCTTTGTTCAAAAACTTTAGATTGTGATATAATTATCAATGACATAAGCTACAAATGCCGACACAAGTACAAGTCAGTGAAAGGAAAGTTAACATGCATTCTATCATAGAGTTATTATCGCAATTATTGTTATGCTTTTTAAAAATATTTATACAAAAATTCACCAACATTACTTTGGTTATTGTAACAACATTATTACACATTACCTCCACTTAGGTAGTATGTACTTATATACAGAATGTTGATTTTTAGAATTTTAGCATTCTATAATATTTTATAGAGATTTACAATTGTAATTAGTTACTTCAAAGAAATTAAAAAAGAAAAGTTCATGAAATTATCTTAAAAAATAAGCAAAACCGGTAATAATATATTTCTGTATGACATAATGTGCCTGGATGGTTTTAAATAACTAAAGCCATTACAACATTGAAATAGTAAATTTGACCAGTCTCAGTCTGGAAAAATCAAGTCTATTCATCTTTCGTGTGGTATGAAAAACATGAAGCACTCAACTTGGAGTGTGTTATACTGCGTAGTAAATTTTGGGGAAGGTGAAAAGTGAAAGTACGGGGAGCACGGAAACACGGATTTTGCATCAGAGGTTTGTATGTTGCATAAAGGGAAAATAATAATAATAATTGAAAACATGATGGACTTTTGTCATACCTTTGGGTCGTTTTCGTACCAGTATTGTTGAGTACGAATCCATCTGGAGGTAAGGTGATCCTTGACTGTGTGAGCCAAAGCAAAATAGTAATCTCTGGTTGTGGCCACATTCCGGTCTTTTACAAGAGTGTAGTGCAAGTGCCTATTGAATGTCTTTTTCATATTAGCCACATTCTCCACTTGTGCGATTCCACGCACACTGATTTGTTTCCTTTTCTCGATGTCCGATTGATTCGTTGTCATCTTGACTAATTTTCAAAAAACCGATGGAATGGAACAAATAATTGAAAAGTATGTAGCGGTAATGTAGGAGTCGTAGAAAGATGTGCTGTGGACAGAACCGTCAAGAAGACTAGACAGTAAAATGAATATAGGAATAAGAGAATAGCAAAGGGCAATGGTTAAGGTATTGCCACTCTTGTAATGCAACTATTAACTATAGGCTCTGTTAGTGTTGAAAGTAATATTATTATTTGTTATTGACTGAGTTTGTAATGCCATAGACGAGGAGAATAGTGTGTTGTGTTATTTTACATCCAGAAAATATGCTGTGTACAGTTTCTACAACTCAGCTTCAAACCAACCAGCTCCAGCTTTTCCCTTATGATCAGGAGATCTCACTCAGTCGATTTCAAGGTTTTTGCTCAGCAAGTGCACACAGATACAATATGTACAGCATAGCGGAATACACACAATAGTCAAGCTAGTATGCATGTAATATCCATACGGTGTACTTTCTATATTCAGTACAATTCAGGATAAACCAAACACATGTATAGTGTACATGAATACAGATACATTACTATTAGTTTCATCAACAGGAGACTCACACACGTACACATATGTAAACTTAAAAAGATGTTCCAAACGAAATAAGCCACGAGTTTAGCACATACAGCTTTTACTATTAGTGCCATCATTTACATACTGCTATATTATATTTGCTGTAAATGCACATAGTTCTTATGCTACTACCTATGTAACATCATGTGCTGTATATTGTATCTTGTATCGAATAGAAATCATGACATGATAGTTTGTATGTAATGTGTTTAGGTTTATGTACGAAAATAATATTTTTCAAGTGTGCCACATAGACATAAGACATAAAGCAAAGTATACTCTACACATAATTTACATTCACCTCTTTGTATTACATGGTATACATACAAATTTTCGATATACATAATCGGCATACTTATATCTTTTGTTTGTGTGCTTGTTTGTGTGTATAGCAATAGCATGTAACTGGTGAGAAGACACATACAAGCAAAGCTATAAAATATAGCTGTGACATAATACACAATAAACATGTATGTTGCTAATTATAATCAAAATATGGCACCATAAAAATTTGTGTAGGGCTTGTGGTGCTTACAACAATTTCCCACAATCAAAATGTGCATAAAACACAAATTCTGTCTAATATTTGCGTTTAAGGATAGAAATGTATGTGCATACAGATTTCCATGTTTTGTTCATATTGGTATTGACAACGTCGTCTTGCTCATATTATTTGTAAGGTTTACTGTTTACGTAAGTCAAATCACTTAAAAGCATAAGTCTATAGAGTATAAGTACAGCAGGAAAGTTTGACTCGTATAATAGCCTTACTCACAATTTCAGTCAGGAGCCAAAAGTAGTTTAATATGCACATGTTGAGTTGAACTAATGGCAAAACTTGCAGAAGTGGTATATTATGTATGTATAAGTAAAAGTACATATAGCAGGACATACATACTGATTTGGATAATAGCAATGTTTTAAGTTATAAGAAACTAACATCATTCGCTGAGCAAGCGCCGGGACACAGCACAGGGAAAGAAATCTCCCACTTCCAAAAGACTCCAAAGTGTATCACCTTCTTGTCTCCACTCACACACGCTGTACATTTTGCCTGGTAACAAGAACTGGATTTCATTTATGTGGATTTGAGTTGAGTTACAGCTGCTCGTCCTCTCAATGTGCTTTGCTTACAGTATGTCTTCATGTAGTATTGAAAATGCCCGAATTTTACTCTTGTGTTTACCACTGAGTAATAAAACGTATCAACATAATATCAGGCTTCAGCTTGACATGAATGTGTGTGAGTGTGTGTATGTTGGAAAAATATTGCAAAGGCAAGCAGTGGCAAAAAGTATAAAGCACAGCATAAAGCAGTAGGCAAGGCACACAGTGCTGAGGAACACAAACATAGCATGAACTGTCTGCATGTACATTATGTATTTGATACAATTCCAGTTTTAGATTCTTCGCTTCGTCATCACCCCAACTGTTTTTTCCGGCACAGACTTTGCTTGGCATACACCTATTTATTATTCCTGAGGTTTCAGACTCTCTTTGAACAAAAGAACTCTAAACTCCTAGCAAAGTATTAATTATCCAAACATGCACCTACAGAGTGGTCAGTTTCGTCTACTTCATGCTTCATTATTATTTAGGTACACCATAATACCGCTCCTACTACCAAACCTCCGTGGAATTCCCGTCTGTTATTTACCCCCGTATCGCGATATATCAATATTTTGCTGCTTCATGCTTTGTGTAGTGTAAGACTACCATGTTTAGGTTTAGACACTACCTGTAGTTAGTTTCTATCTGCAGAAACTATGAAAACGTAAAATTGTATTACTAATAGTATTTGATTACCATTTTACCAAGGTATTGGTTTATAAAATATGATTGTTTGTACCAATGCAATGTTTTTTGTTTCAGTTAGTGCATATTTATAGTATGTACATTGATAGGCAGTAAATTGTCAAACGCTGCATGATAAATCATGAGTAGGTATTCATTGGTTTTATCATAGATTATGATTAAAACATTAACAGATTATTATGTCATTTGCTTTTGATCTGCCTATGTGCCATTTTTCCAGTAATAGTGTAGGTATGTTCTCTACGGGTACACAATTATAATTTTTTGTTTTTTGCAAGACAAAATTACCATAAATGTTGAATCTATAGAACTTTCTATAAAGTTACTTTCGGGTAATAAGAAGTAAGTTGATGAACAATTCAAATACTGAAGTCGTCCTTTGATATTTTTATGCGCTTCTTGTTCCTCTACCTCTAATTTGACACTGCTTATATTCATACCTTCATTTTCAAGCTTAGCATTGCTTTATTACATGTATTAATTGTAAGTGTGTGTAAATAAATAGTTTCATTCAACATGAACGAAATACTTCGAGCCAAGAATTGAAACTTTGACTCAGGTCAGTTGTCTGTCTCATCTGCTATAACAATAATTATAAAATTGTTACATGCACCTAATTTTACCGAAGCTACTGTGTCGATTTAACCAATTTAACAATTTCCATTTTTTACAGGCAGTAAAACACGATTACTAATATAATGATAACAAAATATAATTACGTTGCAGAAATGAACAGTATAAATCTATCTGTATATATAATTACATAATGAGAAATGAAATGCAAAGTTAACACTATTACTATTTGTATGACTCACATCACAACCCATGTGTTGCATAACTCATCTTATGCCGTGGAATAAAATCGTGATAGTCTGAGGGATGCATTAAGCATGACAAAAAACTTTTCACATTTTTATGTTCTTTTTGCCTGGAGAAGGAGAACAATTACAGTAACGGCTACTGCTGCTATACTACTAAAACAGGTGCATTAAAGAGCACGTTTCGTAAAGGTATTGTGCATACCGGTGTCACATGTATAATGGTAGGTAAAGTATGTGGTAGTAATAAGTTGGAAAGCAATAGTACCTACATACGAAGAAATCCAAATATATGAAAGCCATGAGGTGGGTGTATGTGTAACGCATGATAATTTCATTATTTACCCATCCTGGTTTGTATTTCATGAAAGACTACATTAACATCAACCTTCTGAACAAGATTATTTTATTTGACTTTGTGAACACATAAGGGAAACACGAGGTTCACCTCTTGCCTTTATGTTAATAAAAGTTCCATACAAGGAAAAAACTATTCTGAGATTCCACAAGCTTTGCGGCTTATCTAACTGATTTTATTACCAAGTTCAATTCACTTTTCCTCTTTCCTGACAGCATTCTTTGTTACTTTATTTAACACTTTTCATTCATGAGTTCATTACAAAGTTAACTCAATTATACAGCACTTTTGCCAATTCAATGAAGCTGCGAATATGAAATGACGGTCATGCAACATTTTGGTGCACGAGAAAGTGTTTTCCTTTTGAGGCAATTTTCGTAACATTTTATCATGTTCACTTACTACTACACGCGTGTGCATTGAAAAGTGTCAAGTTCAGGGTTGATGCAACGATTATTTGACCATGATTTAACTTAACACGGATGTATAATGCTGAGCAACAAAAGTAAATGCCATATTCATGTGTAATTAACTACAGAATAATTACCCTCACATGAATGGAGGAAAAAGCAAAAGTGCAATTAACTGCACAGATATGACTATGTGACATTTTGATTCTTGTAAGAATTAAGAGAGACAGCAGCACGTTAGATTTCTGACGAAACATGTGCATGTGGAAATGAATAAGTAGGTACCTACAACGTAATATCGCAAAAACAAATAGAATTCCTAATACACACAAATGCATGGGCATAAATGATATTTAAGGAATAATGACAGTAAAAATATAAAGTCAGGTCATACATGACTTTTAAGAGTTAACTCGATTGGATTTATTAGTGAAAGCCAAACGTGGACTTAACATTACACAAGATTGAAATAATGTATAATAATCTTACAGTAAGTAAATAATACACGACATACATTTCATGATGCATTTCACCTCGCCCAGATAGTAAATATAATTGAAAACTACACACAACAATAACACGCATCTTTTCAGAAATATAAACTATATAGCGTTTTGTCTGACTCTAGTAGCTCTAGTTTTTCAATGTGGGAAAAATATGGTCAAAGAGAGAGAGAGATAGAGAAAGAGAGGAGTTGAGTGAGCGAGCGAGGATGTTCATTTTTGTGATTAACTCAAAAATACTTTTTGTAAGAGAAAGTTAGTTGTTGGAAATTCCTAATAAGGAAAAGCTTGTTTGTTAATTCATATATACGAATAAATCCATTTTAACCTTTGTGGGATGACTATTATTACTAAATATACGAAGTATTGAATGATACTACAAATAAAACTAAAACTTTTGAGGTACAAGTTACAAATGAGTATAATGATAATGTGGGTGGGAATTTAGCGTTTAGATGAACAGGACATACAACAACATTTATACTGAAACTAATAATGTCTTTCTATCAAATCTTAATAATACGCACGTACACAAACGTCCATTTCATATTTATTATTATTTCATATAGTATTTATCTCTAATGTAAAACTGTATAATACTAATACAACAAGCTATATATTAAGTTATAAGGGTTCACACGCATTTTCACATTTATACTCATTGCCACATTACAACAGTACAATAACAACAGAATTAACTCAATCCCTATAATATTATTGTAGCGGTTGGCGTTACTCATTTTTTCACCATGCACCAAAAGTCCTACGCAACTCACGCACACAAGTCATCATAATGTAATAATAATAATAATTAGTTGGTTATTCATATCATAATTCAACAGTGATCACCAGTAGTAGTATATAGCAGGCAAACAAAAGTTGCTAAAAATCATGTAAACGTATGTACAACAATATTATTAGCAGCCTTCTCGTGCCGTATTTTAAGAATGAGTTATTAATTCACGTACCTATTAACTTTGCTAACAACTGTTAATGAGTATCAGTATCAACTATTTTCGTATTATTAGTTAATAATCCAAGTATACTTGATTTTATTACTTTTTACGCTTCATTTTAGGTTTAGTGATTGAATTGTGTATTTTAGCGATGATAGTTTGATTTTTTTTTGTTTTTCAACGACGACATTTTATCAACTCTACTACAAGTAACAAAGTGCTCAAGTTCTGCCTGAATGTACCTTCTGCCTTCTTCCCTTTAAACTTTATTAAGTACATAATATTTTAGTTCGTTTAGTTTATAGTAGTAGTAATAATACCATAATAAATTTACACAACATAATATTATTGTTAATATTATTCCTCATCATCAATCTATGAATAATATATTATGGTTGTATAGTATTGTAGAGATTTAACTGTATTGTTACTTATTACTCCTCTATAATAATTATTTATCGTATTTTATTTGTTCACTTTCTTCTTCGGCATGTAATACACATTATGCAACGTAGTAGTAGAGCGCAAAAGCAATGTTGCGCTTGTCCACCTTTAATACCATCTTCATCAATAATTTTCTCCGAATCGACGACGACGACGAGCGAATTCTCTTTTAACGAGCTGTTTTGTCACTTTTTTCAATAAGCAAATGTGTGGAGCAGTGTATCCTTTCGTTCCCTGACAAAGCTTCGTACGTTTTATTTCTATCTATATCACATCTTCACATCATGTCACACATATTAATTATATTGGCAAAAAACTTAATTAAATGCTCATTTGCTCATACATACTGGTCACCATTACGAGTGCTGGGTCAAAGGCTGACCTATTTATCTTTATACAGAGCAACGCTTTTGTAATAATTTTTTTCATTCATTATTCTTTTAGTATAGGGTGCTGCAATAACGTGGATTCGAAACAGATAAGCCAGCAGCTCTCAAATGATGTAAATTAATATTAGCAGTGGCTATCGCTTTCCTTCTTAACAATGTACAAACTGGAAATTCACAAGTAACAACGAATATTATACGTCTTTTGATTATTACACGTAATATTCGACACAACACAACGTGACGATCGCGTCAGTTTGTTAGTAAGCATTACAAATTGGCAGTACTCAATTTTTAATCCAAAATTATAATGCTATAATTTTACATAATAATAATATGGACAGTGATTCTAAATTCCATTTCATATCAAAAATGCATTCACTTTATTCCGCTTTTTCCTTCCTGGTATAGGCATTGTTATATTTCGCTTATTAAACTTATTTTCATTTTTCATACGCAATGAGCAATGCTGAATATTATAGCAGTGTTATTTGAAATTTATAATTGAGTTGTGGCATCCTATCCATCAATTCATTTTATTATCTCCATAAAAGGTAATATAACCGACAGAGAACATTTATATTTTATAGAAATTCAGTTATTAACGAAGTACCGCGTAGCCGTGTTTCGTTTTGTTGGTTAAACGTGTTTGCATGTAATATATATGTCACTCTAAACAAGTGTACCTCTATAGTCAAAATCAACACACATATTATCTGTCTGACATGAAAGAATAATCCATGAGTCATATAATAATGGCTCACGGCTTGTATCAAATAGTAATTGCTATCGCTAATACACAAGAGTACGGAATATAAGCGAGTACCTTTTCCATATCTTATCGTGACACATACCGCACATATGAACTCCACCTATCCACATTAACGTCAGCGTTTTTAAGCATGATGATACTAGACGAGTTTGGGGTTACATTTTATAATTGCATACGCATGTACTATATATGTAGATAGAAGTATAGTAAGTAACCAGTTGACGACAGCTAATATTAACATTGTGGAAATATTGTTATATCATATCATTTTCACTTTTTGACCAATAATTTCTTAAAATGCGGTGTGTTTGACTCAAAAAAGTAAATGTCATTCCCTTTGAAGGGTTCATAATTGAAACACAGAATGCGATGCTTTAGCAAAAAAGACAGATCCTACTAATTAACAGTAAATAACGGGTAAATAACTTTGATTTACTTTTCTAACTTTAATTTTAAGAATAATAATTAATATAGCTTAATAGCTCAACACCTAACCAACCACTACAATTTATAAGGTAAATTTTGCACTATAGCTTATTGTTTTACAGGTATTTATTTAATGATGAAAAACTCTACTTTTAAAGCAAAAATGTCGTGTATATGTAGGTATGTTTAATATCTATAATAGTATCATATAAATGCAATCATGATACAACATTTGAGAATGCCCTGAATCCAATTAATTTTTTATGGCGGAATTTTAAATTATTTGTCCTTACAGACAGATCAGCAGGACTCCGTCATTTGAAACGAGTCTTGAGTCGAGTTATATTTTACTTATTCAATTTTGCTTGATGTAATTGTCGTGTAGAGAACCATTCTGTAGTTGAAGTTAAAACACACGGAGAGAAATATTTCGTGGTGAATTTCTCAGTAAAGTGCATTTACTGGGACTTTTCCTTTTTCAAGAAAGGAACTGCGGCTGTAACCCTGCGTCAAAACAATAAATCATTAATTTCTACATATTGCACACATTTAAAAAATATACAGCATCACTAGCTAAACCTATGCTGCTCAAATTCAATAATACCTTCACCTGCATTAACAAACCAGAAAAAACAATAAGGTCACTTACTTGGCATTGATTTCCGCAATCTTGCCCCAAACCAGATCAATATACTGATCGATGACAGTTTTGTTGGTCTCATATACTTTTGGCAATGCAAACAGAGCCACGAAGCCTGTCAAAAGCAATTTAAAATGTTAAATACACATGGCTTATTTATTGTTGCAACTTTTCTTAAAATGCCTGTCCATACGCTGTATTTCAGCTTCAACATATTTATTTTACCATAAATAAACTTTATACATGACATTTGCAAAAATGAAATTAACTTACTCAGAATAAGAAGCGTGAGTCCGTTGAACCACGATCCAATATAAGTGAGAGCATACAAAAACAATCCAAACTTGGCCGAGTCTACCAGATCTTCAACAAGAAATAGGCGACGCAGTTGGGTTACGGTGGTGTTCAAATAGTTGATGATAGCAGTGCTGAGCTCCTGAGCCTTATCGCTTGGAAGAGCCAAGTCCAAATCCAAATATTCTCTGTAAACACAAAGCAAAGTTAAACATGGGATCAGAATATATGTCTTTGGATTACGAACGAATCAACAAATGTATTTATAACATGTTTACTTGAATGGATGTCCATCATTTGTTTTCTGGACAGCTTGGAGTACACTCTTATACACTCTGAATGCAAAAGTGCCCGAAAGAATTGCAAGGGAAGTATAGGCAACGACACTGATGAGTGACAACAACGTCAAGGCGATCAGGACGACGAAAACGGAGCCAAATACGATACCAGATTTCTTAGGGTCCCTCCAGTACACCAGCTCACTTACTGAAATAAGCAAAACAACTTTCATTAACACAAACCATCAATTACGCAACAACACACATTAGCCACTCTAATTTCATCATTAATTCACTCTTAAAAACCAACACACCAAACGATCAAGACTTTTATATTAAATCAAAAATCAGTTCCCGAAAACCCCCCAATACATCACGAATAAAATTAGACAAATTTTTATTATGGTACCTGGTCCATCATCATAAATTTGTTCAGTTGGGTCGGTCGAATTAGACCCAGTACGATTTTTGCGACCCATATGGAATGAGTGAACAAACACAAAACACAAGTACAATAAGACAACAAATGTCACTCAACTCACCCTAACTCAATCTTACACAGCAAGAGCAACTAAAAAAAAACAGCCCTTACACAAAAAATTGTACTTAGACTATGTAGAATTAATGTAAATTCATATAAAGTTTCAATGAGTTGATTTCAAATTAAAATGAGATCCTTAAAACAGTTTAATTTGCGAGTTTTTCAACACAATAAGGTGGCAGAAGAAGTAGAAGTCAGGTTGTTGCTGTGTATCGTATGTAACAGACGGAATTTCAACCCTCGTTACGGTCTCTGAGAAAGTCTGGGCAACATGTGAGCAAAGAGTGGTGCGTGCAAATATACCATATGCGTGCTGTTCACCGTCGTGTTAAAGGTAAAGCCGTAGGTACTGCAGCCAGTAGTGAGGGTTAGCTCAGTTAGCTGTTAGCTTATAAGTAACTTGGATTTTGTTGCCTTCAAACTTAATCCTACAAAAACCAGTCATAAAAAACGGTCTGCTTGATGTGTTGTAAAACAACTCGCCATGATAACTCTATACTATACTTTACTCAACAGTCAACACAGTAGTCTCAATATACCTACGCCTTGTGTGGTGTTAGTTCAAGTCCACGATGTGGAAAATATACTTTTGTAGCCAAACCAAACTAATATCATCATACACAAAACTTACAACTCATCATCATCCTTCCTTCTACCAATACCAGCTACACCGTCATCCTCATCATCCCCACAAATGCACCTCCATTCCATTGGATGAGGAAACAACCTACCTGTACTTCTACTTCTTTCCTTTATAGGTATCCCATCCATCCCATCCCAAGTTCTCTAACTTCTCTTGTGTGTATACCTAACCTAAACCTAACTAAACTAACCTAAACTAAACCACCTACGCCACACACAGCACATCGTTTTATTCCTTTTGCTACTAACCTTTCAGATTAAACAAATGTGCACTCACTCCCTGATCAAGTTTATAATACTACAGTTTACGCATACCCAAAGGTCGGTCGTTGGATGCATAGTTATATAGCTCTACAGTTATAATTTCCTTACTGCTACTTACGTAAATAGTAATAATAACTAGACTTATAATGATAGCGATAAGTATCTAATATCAGCACTAAACCTAATCAAATCATACCAGACATAATATCATTTGTAAGAAAATATAATTGACCAGGACTAATATGTAATGTACATAGAAATCACGTTCTAGTCTACCAAATATTTTATTAGGCATATTATATGATACGATATACTTATACAACATGGAATCATGGAATCGCGTAATATTTGCTGCATAAAATCCTATTGACACTTGCGAATGTCACATTCAGGTCGTTTAACCTACAAAAGTTCTGCAGACCTACAAAATACATAATATGACACGAGAATTCAGTAGTAGTGAAAGCTCCAACACTTACATTGCAGTTTTCTTTGCTTATAACAACTGTTATCGTTTTAGTACTCAGTAAAAAGTACACAGTTGGAATATCAAGGCAAAAAGTTGAACAAATGATAAGCAGCTCGTCGAGTTCAGCGCAAAACTGCATTTACATTGAACTACAGTACTGGTATTAGAATTATACCCCAAAGTCTGTATTTCGAGGGTGATCTGCAAATACCAGACAAGACACTTTTGCTCAATAGCCACAAACCAGACAAGAAATTTTTGTTCAGTAGCCACAAACCAGACAAGTCGAATTGCTCAGGTAGCCATAGAGCAGACATGTTAAAATATGAGCAATTCAAAAACCAGATAACACCTATTTTGTAAACTTTGAGTAAATGAAGAAAACATGTTACAGCTAAAAAATCCAGCATTTTGATTTGGTGTGCGTGTGTTAAAGCTTTATTCTATTACAGAACATTATGTCTAAAGACTGTTTAAGTTATGAAGTGAACATTTCTTACGTACTGGACAGACAGAACTTATAAGAAATCACATTAAATTAATTGATTTGTAACGTTGTCATTTCTTTATAAATTCAAAAATTACAGCACGTAATACCATACAAAAACTTTGCAAACACAAGACATGTAACAATTAAAATCGGCATTCACTATATTAATGCGGAATTTGATTATAAAATGCATGATATTCCGGTGGAATGACAAATACAAAATCTTGAACATGTTTAAATTTTCTGTCTGTCACCTTTAGTCTTACCCTGTGCAAGGGTGGAAAAGTTGGCGCAACAATGTCCTTCGGTCCTACAGGCAATTTCATGCAGGAATCAGAATATTTTAATCTGAATTCGATTCTGCTAATTCCCCACAGTGTAATAATTGTCATCGTCCATACTCAGAGAAAATTTTCTTTAATAATTGTGTTTTGTAAAGAGTAACAAAGTATTATGTTAATGGAAATGACACGCTGGCGTCCCTACATTTTTTAATTTTTAATATAAAACAAAAGGTGTTCCTGAAATCGTAGAACCACGAAAGTTTGCCAGAATATGTAGAAAAACCCGCTCTTTCTAATGGCATAAATATCACGTTTTGCTCAAAAATGATGTTATCTGGTTTTTGTTCTGTGAGCAATATGTCTTGTTTGGTTTATGGCTATTTGGTTTTAACTTCTTGTCTGGTTTGTGGCTACTGAACAAAAATTTCTTGTCTGGTTTGTGGCTACTGAGCAAAAGTGTCTTGTCTGGTATTTGCAGATCACCCTCGATTTGCTCATTTTATCATGTTACAACATAACTACAGTTTTCCTTTATTACTACTGATACTGCTCCTGCTGCAGCCGTTATACGCTAAATACAATTGGCTTTTTACTCGTAGTATACATTTATATCATACCTAGGTAGGTAACTACCTCAGCAAAAGATTTGTGCAAGTGTAGTGTACTGTGCACGGATACATGGAATAAAATGTTCTACTACCAGACCAGAGAAGAGAATAATATCTTTACATTTCTGCTGCAGCAGAGCAGCGTGCTTTCTCAGGCACACTTCATAGACTCTGAACTATTTTATATATACTAGATCGTGATCTAAAAATGAACCTAAATCAAGACCTATTTTGAGCTTAGCTTTTGTCCTCCAACTTTACCGTCAGGTCTTTTCTTCCTACTCTTCAACTTCTACCAGACTCGAGCAAACTTCAATTCATGCTACGTATATACTGTCTTTTCCTCACGTCGTGATGCTACACAACTTACTATTAATATTAGACAAACACACACTAACTGGCTACAACAAGAACATGCATGCTATAAATGCATGCACTAGTAAAGCAATGGAGAAGCGTGTATATAATATATATCTGTGTACACTTCAATTGCTACAAACATTCTGTGTGCAACACACTCGCCTTTAACATCAAAACGTTCAACACACTCTGCAAAGTATCTTGGCAAACGGCTCATCTGGTTAAAATTTGCAAGAGACTACTCCATACTATACCCTCGTCGCAGTTGAGTCTGTATTTGTCGCTTCTTCAAAAAACTCGGTATTGTACGCAGAAACAACATAGTACGACGTTACTACAAAATCATGCAGGCTACTTATACACAGACACACATAGCTAATACAAATACAATACAAGTTTAAAACAAAACTAGTATCTTCTCCAAATATCACCAAGTACAATGGCTCATAGATAAATTAGTTTGGTAAATATATTCTACCGTCTCTGCGTACATCACTTTTTACTTTTCTTCCTCCCAATATCCATTTCAAAAATGTAAAAACGTATGTAACATATCTTGGCATAACTACATGACTATTGCGACTACTTTTTACTTTAGCTGTATGTCAGCAAAGGTATTTATTTAGTGTTGCCCGTGATTACATATTAAATGCATGCAATCTAAATATTAACACTAAACCACACACACACTCAGCTTTTAACAATAGCTATTACCAAAATAAATGAGACTGCTATAAAATATATCCCAAGTATTAGGTGAATGTTCGCTAAATTGATTTTAAGATTGATATCCCTACTGCCCTGCCCCTTTTAACAATTTTTTTAAAACACGGACTTACATAAGTCATAGCAAGCCATAAAATAAATCCCACATAAATGTTCTAAGAATTCTGAAGTAGAGCTTCCTTGAATCTCTTACATTTTATACCAAACTCGATAAAAACAAGACAGTTGTATACTTGGATTTATACTGACACAGCCAGTGTCTCGGATACTTGGATCGATAGAATGCGTTTCATTTTTACAATAATGAAATTCGCAAGGATTTGTGTAACATAGTTACACTGGCAATCTAGGTACACAATGGACACTTCCGGAATGTCTGCATTCACATCTGCAGTATCGCATCCGTCTAGAGAGTCGTGCCTATACAGCCAAAAGCAAAGAATACTGCAGGCTGCAATCCTCTGCTGCCTGGAAACTAGTTATGCCATGAATTTATGAAATACGACCAGGTAAACCACAAACCTAAATATTCATTGCTACTCATACTACATTCACAATCTTTTGGGTGTTGTTAGGCACTCAAACGAATGAAAGAAAATCGATTATTAAAAATCTTTGATGAAAAACAGAATTTGAATTAAAGGAATGAAATGCGCACTTACAGCTTTCCTTGTTTACCAAAGAAGTCATGGCTAATTTCGTTCGAAAAAACCTTTTGACTCTGAAGGAATAATTGAGCAAAAACTGCACTGAATTTTAATTAAACTCGGCACGGACAGGAGAAAATGTCGTGGAAAAACTCACAAAAGTTCACTCATCACACAAATGTTCCTGAAATTTTCTGATCTCGTTTTTTAGAACGGAACAGACAGATCGGAACAACACACACTCCACATCCACAACCACGACAACTCTAATCCATCTCACACTCTTGTTCAATTAGAAATGCAACTTCCACTTGGCTATAATACACTTCTTCACCACCACCACAAGTCTTTTACCTACTTTCAGTGCTTTCCCCTACGAAATACTAACACACACACCTCTATGCAAACACCCATAAGTGCGACTGCACACAACTTATACTATTATAATAAGATTCACCACACACAGCTATACCTTCACACAACACTTTTATATTTCTGTATATATTTAGTGCTCCTGCTTTTACTATGTCTTACTACTATTGCTCTCACAGATACACAGTCAGATGGATATACGTAGAAAAGCACTGCTGCTGCTACTGCTGCTGTCCAGAACTAAATACTTTCTCAGTAGTGTGCTGTACTTCTGCTCCGCTGTAAAACACAGGGGAATCTCTGTGCCAAAAATTTTTGGCAATGTTTAGACAAATAATCGGATGAGATTTCAAGGGTTCTCTGAATGTACAAACATTTACTTTCCACAAATCCGAGACCTTTGCTTTGCTTAACGCTTAATGACTATACGTGTGCACTACTACGTGAACATTAATTTTAAAGAAAGACTGTGAAGGTAGTGTATTGCTTTCCTCGGCTCACTGTTGACTAATATCAAAGCAGCTCCTACCAAGTGCTATACTGCTAAGTAAAAGCGGACAAAAGAAACCACTCATCGGATCGAAATCGAACAACACAAACTCACGCACAAACACATATCCCAGTTGGGTTCCCCGCACACAAAGCTATGCAATACATCTATAGGCAATAACACAGTCTCTTCTGGAACTAAAAGTCGAGTAGAACACTAGAACTAGAGCACCAGCCCAAGTCAAGAAAGCACAAGACATACAGAATAAGAACACAGAGAATTAGAACCCGTCGTCCTCGTACAAATACAGCAGTATGTATGTACAATGTACTACCAGAGAGTACCTACCTATATCATGTTCGGAGGTCGGGTATCGGACATTCTGTACCAGCCGAGTTCACTGCAGACTCCTCACGAGCTACGCAGTTAGGCGCGAGTCCTTTTTCATCGAATCCTAACAGTTTCGGGAGTGCTCAGTACAAGGGATCGATACTGAAGAAACCCACTAGTACTCCACTTGCCTTTCCAGTCAAAATAAAAGCAAAGAAAGCAACTAGGTATGTCATGTATTATCAAACTTTACAACAGCATGTGCATACAACACAACCAACATATATGAATACACAGACAGCCGAACTTTAATAATTTCGCGTATTGACAATTATATCCAAGACATATGACGACGACTTTGATTACGATTACCTTAACTCTAAACTAAAACTGCTTTCATAATGTCTACAATTATTTTCCTTACGTTCGTTCACCTTCCCTTCACTAGTAACATGAAACTCTACATCATAGGCGTAGCCAGGATTGGTTTCGGGGGGAGGGGCACTAGGGGCAGACACAAAACATGAGATATAATATGTGCCCTGTCTCGCGAAAAATTTGAGCAGATTTGGGCAAATGTGAACATAAAGTACATAAAATTCGAGCGTAGCGTGAAAAATTTCGCGATGTTATGTACTTGTTTTGGTAAAATAACCTATTTTTTCCGGATTCTTGGGGGGGGGGATTGCCATCTTGGCTACGCCAGCGATCTACTTAACGCTTTTATAATTGTATGTCTGTATAACTATATTTAGGTAACCTGTATACCTACATAAATACCCTGCAAAATTGAAATTAACAAACACCTTATTTTACTTCTGTAATGAAAAACAGACCACATTGAAATAGGTACCAATGGATTAGTATGGTTGAAACTTTTGTTATACAGTAGTTGTAGTCACACTATTAGCAATACATATAATATGTCACATCAATATGTAGTGTAAATATTGACTGCTTAACCATTTTATTCTTTGTTTAAATATTTAAAAAAATATACAAAGATAGCATTGATATAGTCAAAATAACAAGTGTGAGTAACGATACGTTTACAATACATACATAATTAAATATATTGAGCACATGCACAAAATCCTTTAAAAAGCTTAACGTTATTGCATTGTGTGTACTTATAGCTCTTTGTATTTAAAAGTAGGTACTTTCAAGTTTCAATTTCAGAATCTACGTAACTACTTTAGGAATGAAACAAGCAAAATGAATTTTGTATTTATAAACAGAAAGGATCATTTATTTAGCAAAGCTCAATTTCCACTTTGTCTTTACCATAGTCGACAATAATAATTAGCACTACAGTGGCTACAATAGCTACCTATTTATTATGAATCTCTTTGATGAAAATGAAAATAGCCAAGCTGAGCTTTCACATTATCAGGGAAGCTTATTTTCGCCTTCATGTTACCGAGAGAGAAAGAAAACCCTGGTTATGGATAACGTAATTAGTGCATCGACCTCACGTTGCTTTGTTATTTATTTCTATTATGACACGCCACACGTGCAACTTTACAACATTACAAACCCCCTCCGGTTTTATGTTGTCGTGATAGTTGTGGGTGAATACCGAAAACCAAAACAGCATTATGCCTTCAAAGTTGTAAGCAAAACAAAACAATGTTTTACGATTTCGGATAGAAGCAAGTATCGTATAATAAATCGATACCTCTCCACTCGATAAACTTATATAGTTTTAATTCAAGTGTGCAGACAAAAGCATCGCTTGTTAACGCAGAAAGTATTGCGTGACCCAACAAACTATTGTATTGAGTCCAGAGACTAGACTATCTGACGGCCTGATTTTGTTCTTAGAAATTGATGAGTTGTCTTGAGTGCTTAATTTAGGCAGGAATACTAAATGGTGAATATGAAGAATTGGACAACTACAAAAAGCATACCACTTTTCAATAAAAATGTTTTTTTTTAAGATTTAGATGTACAAAGTATGGAATATTTCTGTCTACTATCCTGTTATCATAATTTCAGATTGAAAATCTGTTTCTCACTCCTCACATCAACCTGTTCTAACAATATGAACCAATTTTTTTTTCATGAAAAAATGAATAAAGGCAATGTACGTCAGTATCTGGAATTCTGGAAACAATGCCAACTAAATAGCTGACTCATTGTCGGTTGAACTACAATTACAATGTAACAAAGAGTTCATTAGATTAGGTGAAACAGAGTTACTATGAATCATTTCGATAAGCGCGAAGCATGCACGCTTGTTTTCGAATGAAACCGTGTGCGTCTGATAGACCTTGTTTTGAAACATACCTTTGCAATTTTTTGTAGGTCAAATTGCCGACAGGTTGGGGCAGGGGCCTTTTATAGTCAAAAACTTATGAATGTTACCTCAGCCACTTTTTGTCTAAATGACAGATGCACACAGTTTCATTCCAAAAAAGCATGCATATTTCGAGCCTATCGAAATGGTTCAGAGTAACTCAGATTTTCTGTGTTTTATTAGTATTAGATAACTAAACTACACCCTGGGTTTGAATAATGTTTATTAAAATCCAGTTCCTAGCTTTCTGGTCACTAAAAGTCTTCCTACTTCTTATACATTCAAATAACGTTGTAAATACCATTGGTGTAGTTATCCGAAAACCAAGACCGTTTGGTACATTAAATATTCATGAATTCAAGAATTTATGGTCACGAGAAAATAAATTGTAAAAAAGTAAACTTTTTCAAATTATTGTAAATATATGTGTACACTCACCTGTAGGATGAAGTTTATTAGGATCGAACCAGGCTTCTGCAAAAACAAAAAACGTAGACAATGCAATAATCAATAAATAATTAATTACATAGTCATAACAGTGAAGAAAAAGTAGTAATAACTCCTAATAAATATCCCAATCTATGTATTACTATAATTAAATTCAAACACTGGATGAGTTAAAATAGTCTAATTAATTAATCAATTAATAGTCATGTCAATTCAAAGCAAATACCAAACATCATGATTAAAAATATACAAGCAAGGTAATTCATTCACTAGGATGGATTTCTGGAAATTATTAAGTACCTACACTATCCTAAATGTAAGCACAAATCCACACAATAAACACATTATCTAATAAACCGATGTCAAACAGTACTAATTAGTAAATTAAGACTAATGATGTGGTTAGGTTACGTGGATCAAAAACTGCCACAAAACCAGGTTGCTTCTCCATGACATCTCCACCTGCTTCGTCATATAAGCTTGATCCATTTGAATTCTTAGTTTCTTGTTCGGATATCATTTTGTATGATTTCTACGCGTAAAAGTATCACAAAAAATAATAATTAGTCTGAAATACATTACTGAAAAGAAACCAAACCGCTCAGCCAGTTATAACATATAGGAAGGACACTTGCAAATGATAAAATCAATGCTAATATAATTTATTATGCCTATATAGCAATATGGTAAAGCGCATCTATGTATAAATAACATGTCAATGTTATAAATATAAACTGAGCCATTCTACATTCACTTATTTGACCATAGTTTCACGATAATGCAGAAAAGTGAGACAGGATAAAAACCCATTGAGACAATACATAATTACATTTAGTTAGTGCCTACAAGGTACTTACACGAGACGAGGTATTTGACAGACATTTCATTTATGTCTCATCACCACACTCTTTTTATACTTCAGCAATCTCTGAATGAAGATCGACTTGCACACAAAGAATCTGCTATAATTTTTGCGACAATTTCATCATTTTTATAAGTGAGCTTTTTGGCATGTCAAAATATACCACATCTATATACCTATACAACATTTCTTATCTAATTCTTACTTTAAAATTATTACAATTCGAAAGTTAAACCTACAAACATATTAAGCACATAAAGTTTTGCATTCAATATTTCTAATCGATGTCCAGTCGTAGTTTTTTTAATATCGAATAAAATATATATTTACAGTGTCCTTCGTACTAGCACCAGCTGGATATACTAATCTATTTGTAAAGCATGACATTACATTGAACAATTGCTTATTCCTTCCAATATATAACTAACACTAACGTACAAAATATGTTAAAATCTAAAGAGATACGTCTCTCTCTCTCTATCCACCATTAAAAAGCATTACCCGACCATGCATGATATGATGCATGTACAACGTGTAAATGAGTACCTTATGCGAAATATGTATAGTCAAACATAAATGACGAAGAACACTACATGTCTTGTGATTTTCTAGAACATCACTCAACCTTTGGACTCTACCTTTTCTCATTCTCATTGCCGATTGTTCTCATGTTTAATGTATGACGGTCGAAAGTGACGATACGATTCTGTCAGTCTTTCTATCCTATATTATTGTCTACTCTACATTATTATGTATATTATATTGAACTATTCTAAAGTATTCATTTTAAACGCTTCTAAAATTTTAGATTTACCAACCCTCAACTCAACCGTAGTAAATGAGATAGATAACTATAAATAAATTACAATAATATAATATTTCTTATTTCTTAATTGGTCAAAATGATTTGAAAATCTGAAGAGATACTTTCCTCATTAGTTTCTACATTCTTTCTTTTGCCATTTTTGTTAAAATACTTTTCAAGAAACTATCAATAGTTGTTAGTTTGATAGTTACTACACATGTCATCACTGTTGATTTTCTGTCATCTGTAGAAACTGTAGATTGAACTCATTGAACCTAGTTACAAAATTCATAATTAGAATAATAACAGACAGTCATCTGTTGTTCATTTCTCATTTCTATTTTTACAACTTATTGCCTATTTCATATTTGGAAAAATAATGATGAACATACACAATACAACATATATACACAGGACCAAAATTAAAAGCACATTTAAGGGCTCCTGGCTGCACTTGTTACTGGCTGATGGCTGGTCGGTGTAAATGTAAATAGTTTAATAGTTATTATAAAATTATTAATCATTAATGTTGCTTATGACTTATAGTAATTGTAACTTACCTGTGGGGTTAAGTATTATTAGTAATATAGTAATTCAGATCAGTTATTTGTCAGTTTCCAAAAGGCCCACAAAAACTGTTAAGTGAGTCTAGGTTTTTAGTTAATATACGACAATCTTTTAAAACAAAATCCACCAGAATTTAGTAAAACAGATAAAACTAAAGTTACAATTTTACTCAGAATAGTTAGTCGTGTTTATAAATATAGAAAATACTAACACTTTCCTAGCAAGTGCTCTCACAGTGGCAGTCTGAAAGATTGTACAAAAGTTAAAAGCTTTACTTGCTGTGTGTGACTTTGAATAGAAAATAAAAATTCATCAAACCACCTAACCCTAACTGCTTTACTATAAGGTACTAGTTTTAGTTAACGCAATCTGCTATAACAATTTTATCATTAACATAAATACATACGACGTGAACGTGATACTCTTATACACAGGCAGAAGTACAGACAAGTACACAGAAGTCTTTTCCTCTGTATTCTTCTGTGTATATACATGTTGTTGTGTATTGTATATTTTATATATAGATATGTATACAAAAACACGAAACGAAATAGTGGGAAAAATACACAGCAAACAGCCAATCATATACACTCATTCATTGTCAGTCAGTCAGTGTGTTTTCCATTATTCACATAATAATAATACATTCACATAATGCATAATGTGTACTGTAGTACATACCCTAAAAGTACATTAAAAACACGGCACGGGTTACTAATATAAATAGAGATGCCGGATTTACATACTGCTACATACTGTACATACTACATAGAATCATATTTAAGAATTAGGTAGACTTTTAATTGATAGCGAGCCTGAAACTGATTACGTTTAGTCCATTAGGTCAAAGTTCCAAACTTGTTGACTAAAGGTTATATACAGAGGCTTATCGGATTGTCAGGAAAAGTTACGTATTTACATGAGAACACAGTATTTTGACATATAAGCAGAACTTACATTTAAGGAATTATCAGTGTCATTACCACAACATAATTGCAATTTTCAATCTACAGAGAGAATTGTGGCCAGCATTAAAGGTTATCTTTACAAGTAACTGGCTAATTCATCATACTTTACATAAGACGCGAACACGATTCACAATTCTGCAATCCATTTATGCAGACATCGCATTTGTTTTCCGATGGGAAAGAATATAAAATTATGACAATTATAAGTACTACACACACTAAACACAGATTACACACATTTATATCCCGATTATTTCAATGATTTTGGCAACAATGATATGCTCATGTGAGTCCAGCTATCAAAGCAGAAACAACACAATAGAGAACATTGGACCCTTCACACAAAAGCTGAGCTGGCTGATTACGATGATTACAAAATCTGATAATTCAATGGTATGTGCACTGATAGTAGATTTATAGAGGTACGGTATATACACTCACCAGTACACTAGCACTGGTGAGACTGGTGTATTTTTGTACTTGCAAACCCAGTACTTTACTATTAAGAGCATTATAGCATATACCTACGTTATAGATCCACACTCACCCACCAGGAGTTTTAAATGAATTTAGATTTTTATATTGATAAAAGTTTTCAGTGGACAATTGGGGTCGAAACTCTAAAGTTCATATCTACTTTTGATACTGTTTAGACCAGACCACTTATACATACATATGAAGCAATCTAACGAACGTATACACTTTTACCCTATACGTACAGTATTCTGTAAATGACAAATATTTTATGTAGAGTTGTATTGCATAGCATTAAATTATTTCAGATACCCATATTAACAGTTCATATTTTATGTACTTAGGTGAGGAAGCGAGCGAACAAACATTATGTTTCATATTGAAGTACAAACTAATGTTTTACTCGCATTTCATCCAGATACACAAGTATGTTACAAAGGTTATAATTCAATTTGTATGACAATTTTCAATATTGGTAATTCAATAGGTGTATCACTACAATTAGTTGTGCTTGTGCCCCACTGCACTGCAACCTAACATTGACTTTGAAAAGTTTTGATTTGAGTACTACAATTTATCAGAGTTTTACACATTCATTTTTGTCCTACTTGTATAAGAGTAAAACTTTATCGCTCACTTGAAACATGAGTAGGTTCGATATTATCAAAACCATACATTACATTCATGGGGTTCGTGAATGACTCATGTCCACTACATGATAATTGCAGCTGACATTAGTAACAGCAGATCTTGTTGCAGAAATGCCTAAACTGAAATTGTCCGTCCCTAGTACAAATACAGATAAAATACGTTGCAGTATAATAATGTGTATGATCAATGTGATCAAATTCTATTACATTACACTTTATTGACTTTATGTAATAAAAATATGCATATGTAGTAGAGTTGGGAACGGACACGATCTTGAGACCCTTCCCTAACCGAACCCGTTTTCAAGTAGGCCCGAATTCGACCTGATCCCGTTTCAAATTCAAAAAATTTAATCCCATCCCGTACCGTCCCGAAAAATTTGAATCCCGAAACCAAACCAAACAAGATTTAAACCCAAAATATATAATCCCCAAGGCTGCATCCAGGATTTGGTTTCGGGGGGGGGGGAAGAATATATGACTCTTCATTCCCAAAAAGTAGTGTTAAAATGATTAAACTACACAAATATCAGTGAGTTCTAATTTTTATTTTGGTAATGCCTAAGAAGCCCGTCTTGAACCGAATCCGAAAATTTAAATCCCGAACCGATCCCGTTTCCTTTGTTGGCTTTGTTATACTACTGTGACCGAACCCCAAAATTTCGGGCTCGCGACGGGATGTCCCGTACTGATACCGTCCCGTTCCCATTTCTAATAGGCATACACAAAGTAAGCGCAGAAAGCAGTCATCTATGCGTTCAGAGACTAGACTGACGACGACCTTTGCAATTTATGATTTTGAAGTTTTGAATGAATGTCATGAAGATATTTATGACATTTAATCTTAGTTTGATTGAGCGACCTTATCCAGCGAATGACTCCAATCATTCCCTGTACAAAACTCTTGAACTTTACTACAAAAATTGCTTTGCTAAATTTTAACTCATCCAGATTTTGATTACCTTTATAGTATTATACAGATTAAGTAAGTAGTACTATTATAGTATAGAAAATTTTAAAAAATGAAGTACGTACTTGGATTAAATGTGTTCAGCAATTGTCTCATTTCTTCACTGATATCCCCATCGTCCGCAAGATTAGCTTGTGCTTTCACGACGTCTTGTTTTACTGGTTTTTGGATTTTAACTTCCGATTCCTCGACAATATTAGGAAGCAAGTCGGATTCCTTGTCCAGCTTCGGATTGCTGACCGATTCAAACGAGTCCTTTGGAATTAAATCCTCAAAGTCATCACTATCATCGGGTTGACTTCGCTTGTCCTTTGCTAATTTGAGTAAGTCATCGTTCGGTATATCGGTTTTCGATGATGAATCTTCGCTTTCATAGTATTTCGGTGCTTGTATTTCGTCTAAAGTCTGCAAGTTGATGGACCCAATCATAGGATCCGCAGGTAAATTTGGTAAGTCTTCCGGTTCGTGCGTTTCTTTGGTAAAAGGCGGAATGGAAGCCACAGGTTTTGTTTGCTCCACTTCTTGAGTTACTTTGAAATCAAATTTTTCGTCGATTTCAATGGGATCGTTGAACAGCTCTTTAGGTGGCTGTTGTGTAAATAAACCCGATTCCATCATTTCTTGTGGTAAATTGCCCACAGGTGCAGGTTCCCCTGCTAAATCTCCAAGTAGGCTTTTATTCTCAGTAGGCGAGATCGATTTCAAACTATTTTTCGATGAAGATGGCAACTCATCCAAGTCCATCAAAGATTCATCCATTGGCATATCTTTTTGAGGAGATTCTTTTAGTACTTCCAGAGAATCTGACAGCTGTTTCGATAGGGGTTGAGATTGTATTGAATCTTCATCAAATTCATCATCAATATGATCATCGTATGTTTTATGCAACAAGGGAGGTTCGCGAGACTTGTTAAAAAGAGATTCATCGGCGTGTTTAGGAACTGGGGGTGGAGCATCCAATTCATATGCGTGTTTAGGTATAGGCGGTGGGATATCGTCATCAGAGTCACTATGGAAAACAGCCTTTTCGGGTTCTTTCGGTAAAATTGGAGATTCGTTGTCATAAGTTTTAGTTTGCCGGCGTGTATAGTCGTCTTTATCATCTGCCACAGCCGCAACAATATCTTCCTTTTTAATCGGACTAGGAGGGCTTGGTACAACTTCTGGTTCCAGTCTTTGGCTAATTATGGTAGGGCTTGGAGGTCCTCTGCAAGGGGACTCTGGTAACTTAGGTGACTCGGTGCCTTCCAACAATAAATCGGAGTGATGCTGCTCCATGTGCAATATCGGCTCTGATTGAGTTCCCTGAAATAACTCGTATGTGGGAGCTGGGCCTGAAGGGCACACAGCTATCTTAGGTTCGCTCTGTTGATTCAATGCAGAGTCTAACGAAGACGAAAAATCCATTTCCAATGATGATTTCAGAGAATCATCTTTCTCTTCTTTGGGAGAAGCAGTAGAGTCAAGTCCAAAATCTAGCATGTTCGGTGATATCCTTTCGAACTGACCCATAGAAGAATCTGACAATTCGTCCGCAGACGTCTTCATATCTCCACCTGCCGCAACTTCAGTCTTATCACTCCTGGAGTCCATTTTAAACATATTATCTGGATTAGTAATATCCCCAATCAAATTCCCAATTCCACTTCCACTCATTGCTCCATACGTAAAGTCAGGTAAGTTTCCAGATTGAAACTGACTTGTGTTTGGTTTTATCAGGTCAAGATCAGATTCAAACTGGCTTGTGTTTTGCTTTATCAGATCAAAGTCAGATTCTTTGGTTGTTTTCAAGGATGCGGTGAGATCTGGAGCACTTTGCTGCAAAAATGATGACAATTCTGATGCTTTTTGATCAAACTCTCTAATTATATCCTCTTCAAAAGGAGACCCCTTTGATTTTAACTGAGCGGCCACATTTGAAGCATCCGTCTTTTTATCCATCTCTTTGACAATGTCGTCAAGAAGCTGATCAGATTTGTCTTTTTCATCGGACGTTCCAGGTTTAGTTGCCTTTACGAAATCCCCGGCGAAATCCATTATGTATTCTTTTCCTGAAAGTACAAAAACATTCACATAAAAAGTTTATTCTAAAATCAAGTTACGAAATTGTTCAAAAGTTATATAGTATTTGCTATCACTTAATGCCCAGAAAGTTATATCACACTGTTTCAACTCGTTCGTAACTCCCTTTGATATCTTTGTGTTCAAAATTCAATTTAATGTGGGATTATCTGGAAATCCTGTCTCTATTCTATAGTTTTGTTGTGCTCGACATTTGCTGCATCGACGACTTTGAATTCTGTTTGTTGTGTGCAAATGTAGTACATTTTAAAGTACTACATTTACATGAGAAACAAAACACATGACGTAACCTCCAGAAACAGACACATAAACACACAGATACACTGTTCAAGTGATTCAGTAGTTATACAGAATCATAATTTATTTCAGGATGTGATGATGAAAGCGTAACAAAACTTATTTAGACTTTACAAACTCTTTCCCAGTCCTGAACCAACATAAAACCTAACTCATCTAACTATACTAACTATCAGTATGAATACATAACAACGTATAATACGTGAAAGTATGAACAACTACATAATAACTGCTGCTGGTAATGTGACCAATCAGTATGTAATATGCAACACCCATAAATTTAATTATCTAAGGTTCTGCTTCTACCATGGATGAATTTAAGTTTAACCCACATAACAAAATTGGTAGTACACGTACAAACTCAATGATATGTAATTTGTACTCCAAACGGCCACAGGCAGTTGGATAAAAAAACAAAAATCATCGTCCATGAAATATCGTTTTCTGCTAAAGCTTCCGTGTAAATCTAGTTTAGTCTAAAGCATTTAAACACACTACTATCATTCTAAAGTCAGAGTTGGCTCTGGTTTAATTATGTATCATCCACAGTTTAAAAGCTAAAAAGTGTAGCAGAGACTACTTTATATTCAATACATATATCTAATAAAATATCTATCGAAACTGTGTAGATGTAATAAATTTACATCTAACATAATGTTTGCTATTCTATCGGCTTTCCAATACTATGCCGAATTGCTGAGTTCTCATTTTCTCAATCTTTAAAAATAACCACAGCCTACGCAGCAGAAACATCAATAAACAATTTATGCTCTGCAGAATAACATGATCAGCTTCAGATGTTATAAGGCCACCTGTCCTATGAGTGAGTGACGAAATGGAATTGGAAAAACCAATAAGGCGTACAATTTTAATTGACGATACCTTTAATTATATTTCATATACTTCAAAAAGAAATTATTCCTTCAGCATTGAGAGAAATACATATAGGTATAATGTGGGTATAATGCAGTGCAAAAACGAGTTGATATTTCATTATGGCGATGTTAACATGACTTGTACTATATACATAATTTTCACACAGTTAGCTCTGCAATAACTATACCATGCTAATAATATTATAATACAAATTGTAATGTATATTATGTGTGAATATAGTAATAGTAAGTCTTTTGTAAGTCGTATAAATATATGTGATTTAATTTTAACATTCACTTCCTTTCGCTCGGCAAATAAAATCCTTTTATGTACCTGTTTTTATTAAATAAAAAGGAACACCTATAGGCTACAAGTGATAAATTAATAGTAACTCAGTAGCCCATTGTCAGTTACAAACTCTATGTTTGATTCATATATTAATGTTGTGCACCAACAGTCTATGTCCAATCATGTGAATCGGCATAATCGGCATCAAGAGACATTTATATCCAATTTGAGTAAAAGCAACACCAACTTATTGGTATTAACTTCCTTAAACTGAATTACCGATAGTGAGTGACTGGCAACACTTCCAGTAATAAGGAGTTAAAGATCAGGGAAGCTATTGCGTTCTGGGAAGCAAAGATATGGTAAAGGTACTACACAGAAACTCATAGTCAGAGAATTGCTTTCCACTCTTTCTTAACGCAATATTGCTTTCCCTATCTCCGGCACACGTACACTAGCACAGATAAACATAGAAGAAGTTACAAAATCAAACTTGCCTGCGGGAAATGACGTTAGAAGATGTTATGTAGACTTCGGTATTTAAACGGATAAGCAGCTCCAAACGTTCAAATGTTTACGCTAAAAAGTAAAGAACAAGTTAATTTTTAACCTTATTTAGATAAATATTTTCTTACACCACCATTCACTTTCACTTTACTTTTAAAACTATGTACCATGATATTAAAAATAAATACAAAAGAAATAACAAAAATGTACTGACGATGCGTAATATTGATTGCTTTCATGTATGGTTCAAGTAGATTTTAAGATTGTTACGTATTTGTGTAAAAAACAAGATGAAGAACGCAGATGAGACCCTACCTTAGTTAATTGCAAGTTATTTCTGTCGTATACAATCACTTAATAGTAACACTGTCAGAATCGGAATAAGTCAAAGTTCAAGTGGACATTCCTCGCCGAGCAGATCTGCAGTCGAGTTCTGAGTGCGATCTTGCAGTTCAGGTATCGTATAAGTTATAAGAACTTAACGGTAGAAATACGTCACAGCGAGTGAGGATATCATAAATGTTATTTTCAGCTGCAGCCACTCAAAATGGAGAAATTCGATAATAAGATTTAATTAATGAATTCGGAAATGAGTGATTCTGTCTTTGTATGTAACACAAGCAGTTGTTTGATATTGCTAAACCTGCTATTGACAGTGGAAAGACCGAGTCAGTATTGGCAGAAGATGAAGAAAGTGTGGTATGGCTCGTATAGTAAACTGCATGGAGTCTGGCTGGACCTGCATGACTTTAACGAAAACACTAAGCACGCAACACGCCTGGCAAGCGGCTGACTAAGACTAAATATAATATTGATTTTAGAGTTAGAGGGTCTATCGTTGTTACTACTACAGACTCGTATATAATACTACTACAGACATCCTGGAACTTTTACACTGCAAAAGTAAAGTAGGTACCTACCTTCTTTAGGTAAAATACGTAGCTAGACTCCAACAAACCCTCCTCTACCCGTTCGGGTAGTATTTCGCTCTGCATGGCATTTTCATGTCTAGTATATAATGTACACATTCGTAGGAGTTGTACAGCCAGTAGTAAAACAAGCCAAGTCGTGCCAGCACCGAATTACTCACATTCACTCAAGTTTATATGCTGCTATACTATGCGTTGTACACTCTGATGCATTTCACATATATATTAGTAATGGGATCATACAACGAACCACTCACTCCAACAATCGAGAGTGAAATAGGTGTAGGAAGAAATAATTGCTATGTATAACAGTTCGGTTTCCGGCTTAGGTATACATGCTTAAAAGTGAACACAATCAAAAACTAAGCATTTGTACGCATACCGCATACCTACCAAGAACAATTAAAAAAATTAACAGTATACCTAATGTAGTTTTATTTTCTGCATAAGTTTCAGTTCTACCTTTGCTGGATTTTATAAATTACGTATGTTATGCCAAGATACGTTGATTTTATACTTTACTAGTATTATGTACTCACCGGAAGATGTAAACAAACACATTTTATGTGCTATAAATAGGAAAAAATACTTTACTCACTTTTATTTCTTTAAAATACAATAAAAACCAGAAAGCAAAACGAAAGATGCTTATAAAGCTGAAGGAAGGGCTACAACAATACGACAATACGCTGACTAAACCTTTTGATAGAAATTATGTGCTCTATATGAATGCCGGAAAAATGAATGCTACTAACAACATTCAACCGGTTATATTATGAATATTTTATGTTTACGGTTATGATGTATGATGAGCCATATGGATATAGACATTTCGGGTTAAATAACACTTTCTCTAACAAATAACAAAGCAACAACGCAACTATGCACATTTACAATTGAAACTGTTTAGACAAGTTAGTATGCGTCCAAATATCTTTAAGTCTAACAGTTAGCTAATTTAGTTACATTACACTTATACTTCTATTTTTGACTAAATACTACGCACTGTACTCCACACTCGTGTATTTTAAGCACAATATTGTGCGCAAATAAGAACATGAAGAAGAGAGAATATGAAAATCCGAAGTGCTTCTCTCTAGTTTCAACATTTCTGTACCTATCATATCAATTGTACAAGTGTACCCATAAAATATGGTTTAATTATATATGTCTGTTCACCCCTATAGATGTAGGCTTTTACCACACATGAAAGACTTGGTACTACAAGATAGATTTCTTTCTTTATCTTTCAAATTCATTTCATATGCTAGTATGTATCTAGGCAAGTTTACATGGTACACATTTTGCTAAAAAAAGCTGTGAATACCGTATGATAATTGTTTTTCTGTCATTTAGACATGACAGATTGTACACTTTCTCTGACAAAGTTTAAACATGAAAAGATTTTCACACAATGATAATTAATGTAATTCTAAAATGAGACTTTGAGAAAAACAGAAAAATACCAAAAAATTGATAATGATACTATAGACTAAATACTTTAAAGTAGAACAGTAGAAGTCGCGACTGATGTTGCAATTTACCTTTTTAATGAAGGATTTTTCCAATGTAAAATATGATGTGAATCCAGTTCCAAAATAATAGACGGTTATCTCAGAGGGATTCTTGATTAAAAAATTATAAAATGTCATGAATTATTAAATTATTATTTGTCTTGAGCTTGAGTTGTCAAATGTAATATGATAAAGCATGTATAAAATTAAATAATTTTTTTTATTACTCTAACTACAATTTGGGCGAAACTCGAGCACTTACAGTTGATAATGAATGAGTAAAAGTTTGTTATTAAAATCAATTAAAGGATTTCAGTTATACCGAATATATATAAATAAAATACTTAACATACCCTGTGTTTTGACGGACAAACTGAAGATTCTGTCCACGGGTTTCTTCTGATTTTCTTCGAAGTTCGAAGCACAAAATAATCCGTTATATATTATTGTAGTTAAAATCCAATGTTTGAAGTAATGGTATATAGTGACAAGTAATTCACGAGATTCTTTCAAGAGGCAATCCTGTTATATCTGAAATTAGAAAAAAACATTCACTATTTTTATTTACAGCATAAAAATTTAAAAACTTGCACACAACATTTTTAGACCAGCTCAAACTTTCTACATACCCCAACAATGTGTTATATATAATGAACTGAAGTGAACAGATTTAAACAACTAAAACTGGCTGGCTGTGCTGCGAGGTGTGACTGGTGCGGCGAAGTTTTTGCAAATTAGTTTTGACAATGCTTTAAGAAAAGAATAGAACTGATAGTATACTATACGGTAGTAGTATCAATGAAGTTAGTGATAGTAATAGTTGAAGAAGCTTTACCACGTTACCTATACCAATTCTTCTTCATTCTTTTACTTTGATTCTAACTCGGCTACAGTTACCAGTTACAAATTTTACTAATACTGCATTGCATTATTGCATACTTTTACTGTGTACTGTGTATCAGCAGACATTGACTTTATCATAATACGAATCACGACTACTTACTTCAATATATATAAAAAATAAGCAAATAATAGATCATATGCTTCTTTATACTCTGCTGTAGACAATTTTATCTATGTATGTACAATGCGAGGTTCATATATAGCCAAAAGCATGTCCATAAAATAATGCCCATTCCACCGAAGGTAAAGTAAACCAAAGGTAGTAGTGTAGTAGTATGAATAAGAACTCATCATGTAATCATCAAGTATCATCTCTCTCTCTCTTTCTGTGTATATAAGCACACAGTACATACCATAGGTGCGACTTATGGCTGCCCATCCCAACCCAACCCAACCAAGAGCTGGGGAAAACTGTGACATCCCAGCCAGCCCAGCCAGCCCAACCAAACCATCATACCCAACCAAGTCAGCCCAGCCAGCCCAACCAAAACGT
>JAQFYB010000539.1:0-50614 GCA_034694085.1 Pogonognathellus longicornis
AAACAAAAGCTGAATCAAATAAGTCCCAGTGTTATTATGTGCTTGTAATTGGATACGAGTCTTTATTAAATGATTGCATTAGTACAGAAATAGTACGCTTACTATACACTACACTTACACAAGGGATCAACTTCCCACTTACTGTCACATGCTCCAAAGTTGCAAAATAATCACAAAGAGTAAAATATAAACCTACCTTTTACTACAAATATATTACTGCATTTTGCCTGTTAAATATAGCTATTACATTGTAGTATTGAGTTTGTAATAGCGGGTAGCTTATTTTATATGTAAAACCCTTTATATCTACCAAATGCAGGTAAAGATGCATGACTAAAATCGTAATGTTTTGCTTCTAATTTGAGAATATGACAAAGCTATTTTATACACTACCTATTTTATACTCCATTTCCAAATGTAATTAACATGTACTTAAATAGTATGTTCCTATGTAATACAGATAATATAATTTAATTGTAATAGTAAATAAGTCTAATTGTTTTTCTCGAACTTTTCTTTCGGAGGAATGGATGAGACATGCGAGGATAGAAATGGCATTATTGGATAGGTGTAAGATACATAGGTTGTTGATACATAGGAAGTGTAAGTGTACATGAACTTTCAGATCACATGTATTTCCACACACAATGAAAGAAACTCACAATCAGTTGGTAAAGACGGGTAACTATTAAATAGCTAATTTTAAACTAGGTATGTATGTATAAATGCATATATATATATATCTGTTCGTATTACTTGTAACTTTTGTAACCCAACTCCAGGTAAGTACAGCACACTCTAGCATTTTACAGTAAAAAATGCTTAGTACTACTACTGGGTGGTGTACACACTTACAGTACATAGTTATGTTTATTGTATTAGTATTACCGTCGTAAGCAAAGGAATAAGAGAAATGTGTAAAAAGCAGAAGCTCAAATTGGACATGCAAGTTGGTTAGGTTAGACGTAAATGTAGCGGTTTGTAAAAGTCTGAGAAACAACAAGGAAGGATTTGTACAAATAATGCAACAATTCATCCCCAAAATGAGAAAAGAGTAGGTACTGCGATCTAATCCACATTTATATGTTTACAAAGTTCACATTTGAATGTAGAAGACCATAGCATAACTAAATTGTGTGCCCTTATGGCTATTTGGCTACTGCATAAAATGAACATTATGATGTAATACAAAGTTTATGTTGGAGACAGACAAAGCTTCATAAAATCATAGAAAGATAGGAGCAATGCTATTAGCCTCGTCGGAAAAGAACATTATAAAGCACACATTAGAAACAAGGTATTTATTACTGCTACTATTTATACCTTTGTACTGTGTTTGTACTGTATGTGCATTTATTATAGTGAATTATGCTTCGTGTGGCTTTAGTACGTACATTGCGTGCAGTGTGCTGCTACCTGAAAGTAAATTGTATTGTCCGAATAGACAAGGGCGAGGGAGAGGTGAAGAGGTGTTGAATAATTTATGTGTAGAAACCCAGAATAAATTTGTTTTCAAACAAAAATGACGGTTAATGATATAATCACAGCACTATGCATGTAATCAACTCATTATTCTCTTGAACTCTTATCACAAATACAAATTGTCTCTTAAAAGCACTCAAGCCCGAACTCGGATCTTTGCTCCAGGAATAAATAAGATGGTATGACAAAACAGAGTTCGGAAAGCAGCACTGAATCATAATTTCTTGTCCATAATTTATGCGCGAACCAGAAAGTAGACAACTCTAATGCAATCACATTACTAAAACATTAGCTCCACTTTGTTTACTAATTGCATAATGGGGCATTTAGCTTTTGATTTGATTGATGTACGTACGTCCACGTCCATTTTTATCCTCGTCTCCCGCATTCATTTATGTGGAGTTATAAACCACTTTTTCTCTTCAATATTGCAATTAATCATTAATTATGTTCCCCACATAATTCCAGTCGTAACTCATGCATCCCAAACATAAGTGTATGAAGGTAGCTACCTACAATACTCAGCACATTCTTATTTATAAGTATTAACAACAAGCAGGAAGATTAAAGCATTATCAAAGAACTCTGATGAGAATCAACGGAAGAACATAACCAATCAGTCGCATGATAGTATCAACTATTCATTTCCGTTTAGAAAATCCAGTGGGCTATATAAAGAAAACTTCATTTGTATGAATTTTGCTGTGTAATTCTGAACAGAGCACCCGACGAGAGTCATTCACAAAGTTTTGTTGTTGAGATAGATGGATGAATGAATAATGAACATAAACATTTACAACTCTCACACACACTAGGCACTTTTACATGCTTTTTACATAATAGTATACTTAAGTCAAGTTAGTCAAGCTATCAGATTAGGATCAAATCCTAATGTAACGGAGACCTATTATCACACTCGAAACATCTTTTCAAGCTCATCATCATCACCATCGTCATCATCCTCATAAACAGACATTACAAACTACAAACCAGTCTCTTTATAACTTAGAACCAACCGAGATACAATATGACACGCTAAAATACATAGAAAATATAACTATAAAATATACATACCCCATCACGCAGGAAAATACCACACGACCCTTATGAATTAATCACAACCGAATACTACAGCAAAGCAAGGAAAGCCAAAGGCACTCGAAAAAGTTAAAGGTCCCTTTTACAATCCTAGCAGATATACACTGCTGTTTTGTTACGTAAGCATAAAGGCCATGTCGTCGTCGTTGCTTTATTACACTCACAAAAAGCAAACCACTATACTACTTTACAGCCTTGTTCGTTTATACACATACACAGAGAAAGATACGGAATTCTGGTTTGGGTGGTGGTGGTGCTCCTCCTATTCAGCAGAAGCTCCATTGTTAATTTTTCTTTCTGTCAGCTCATCCCAAAGAGTCGACGTTGCTGAGATCAGGAGGTGGATAGATGTGCAGCTAAAAGCTCTTCAAAAGTAAAAGCATCCCTGGAACTCAATGAATCGTGTCATTATTATGCGTGTGCTGTGTGTGCTACTCGAGTGTGTACAGAACATGAACATCCAAATCAAAACCAGCGAATTGACCCTCTTCTAGAGTCTCTCATAGAAATACAAATCCCATAATGGTAAGAGAGTGTACAGACAAGAGCACCCGAATTCATGATGACAATAAGGTGTCTATACCGCTTGTGCTCATCCTATTCATTCATTTGCTAATAAATTCAATATTCAATGCGCACTCCAATTAGCCACGCACTCGAACTCATCTACCAACTCATCTATAACAAATCTACTAATACAAAAAGAGTGACAACAAATTTCCCGTGTCATTTCATTTCTTTCTCATCTCTTGACTTTTACGCACAACCCTGGTCTTCATTCACACTCTCTATACACACACTAAACACACACCAAAATCAACCTCCATCAAATCATTTTCGAAACCGTAACATCTTTTCATCTTAGCAATAAATGCACACTTAAAGCAATTGCAATTATGTTAATTTGTCATCTATAGATTCCATGTATTCAATGCATTCGTGTGAACATACATAGTACATAATGTGGCTCTCATTTTTATTAGGGTTATCTTTGCTGCAGATTTGTCAAACCTATTGATTCAATAATTCAATGACAGATTTATCTATTCTATAGGAAATACAAAATATGAACATTTCATTCATTACTTACTAACTTACTACAGCTTTGAAAGCATATAATTCTTATTCTTTCCTTGTAATACTTAGTAAAATAAAAACCATAAGATTATGGCTATTAGTTTAAGTATGGAATATTTTGTTTGCTATGAGTGAGATTGAGGGATTTACTCTTGTTAACAAATCTCAAGGTTTGAACAGATTGCTATCGAATTAATTTCGAAAGAAAGCGAAGCCAAAAACGGGAGCAGATTTTATGTGTCTATACAGTTAATGTAGCACCAGTTGTGTCTCTGTGTTTAAGAATTGTTGGTAATGAAATGAAAGAGTAGTATACTTTTGAGATTAGGTGGGTTCGTTGACAAAGAGACGTATCAGTTTCATTTAATCTGCACAGGTAAAAGTAAAAGGTAAAACTATACCTGTGGGAACATAATGCCTAGTAGCTTCTCCATTGACGCTGTAAGCCGAAAAATCAACAGAACTGCGTGGACCTTACAGGATTAATCTATAATATGCGTAATGTCGAGGGTAGGGAGGGTCTTTATGCAAGTACCCATCCTCATCGGTGGCATTCACTATTTACTCTATTTATTTACTGTGGTATTTGTACAGAACTTTAATTGCAAAGTGAGTCCTACTAACTGGAGCAATTATATTGAAACAGTGTACTATGTAGCATGTATGTATGTTAGTGAGCTGTTTCAGTTGTTGTTGCACATTTACCTTGTATAATTTACAATCAAGATAGGTTGTAGATAAAGATAGTAGTACATGTGCTATAAATATGATTACTATGAAAATAATTGGTCATTACTATTGGGCACTTTAACTCACAGGAATTTGAAGGACATAATTATAGTATACAGCACAATTTAGAGGTGCAATTTTATTGTAAATCCAGTATATAAGTAAATAAGTAGTATAGTTTGTATAGTAAATAAGTACCTGCTATGGTATATTGAAAGTAGATTGTGTCTACTTACTAATTAAACCTGCAGTGTAAATTTTAGTATTGAGTAGGTATTGGTAGTTTTGATATGATAATAAACTTGAAGAAATTCATTAATGTAATGTAGTGAAATAAACCGGAGATGATTGAGAGTAATTGAGATACCTAGGTACTAGGTATGTAAAGTTCCTTGAAATTCGTTACTACAGGTGTGTTGGTGTACTAATACCAACCTGTAATTAACACATGCACAGGAGTCTCTTTCTTCCAGACTTATCACCACCTTGGCATTGGCCTTGACGGTGCGGATAAGACTTTGTGAGAGGGACACTCCAGCATAATTGCAATAATTACAATTAAACTGTCAATACTTTTGGTAACCTTCTGGTACATCTGGATACTCCCTTTATTGTTTTCTTATTAGTCCTATCATTTGTTGCAAGTTCCCCAATTATTTCTCGTAGTAGTAGTTTCTCTGTAGAAACTAAAGAGAAATTAAAAATATCTAAAAAATGTGAACCTGTTTTTTAGTATCCATTTTACTTGAGACTTGCATATTGCCAGCGTATACTTTTGAATAGGTGTATATGTACATAGCAGGTACTGTTCTGGTCTGCATTACCTTCATTGAGCTTCTTTGCAGGATGCATGATAAGTATTAATTTTAGGTACTTCTTGTAAACTTATTATTTTTACAAAAAATGAATAGTTACACAAACTTCCACAGAGCTACACAAACGTAATAATTCATTAAAATCATCATTGCTTTTCCCACCGTTTCTGGTCTAACAGGGTTGGGACCAAGACGTAATGCTATGATTTTTAAATTGCGCAATTTCTTTAATAGTACTCTTCTATTAGGACTGTTGTTCGTCAAATAAATGTTGAATGCACGGATGAAATCTTGCGATGTCGGATACAATCTTGACATTGTGTTAAACATTCTAAACATCATGTACATGCAAACCATGCAATCTTCCATGAAGAAAAATACGGCCAAGAAATCCGTATCTGGTAGCCGAAGGAGTTGAATAGCACAGAATATAGCGGAAATAAATTCACAATAGCCAAAGAAATGCACACCCATACATCTGTTACCGCACCAGGCATTCAGTTGTTCTACAACAATCATTAATAGTCTGTAGTCGCTAACAAGTTCGTTTGCACAATAAAATGTTCCTGGAGCAATTTCGTCTGGATCAATTTTCTTGTCATTTTTAACACCACGCGTGTAACTCAAAAAAATATTCTGTGGAATTTGTTTCTTGACTTTACTGTTATTTTTGTATAATAAATTGATACTCTTATGCGAAAGTGTGGCCATAACTGTTGTCATTGCCTCAATGATGTGTGTCAATTCTACCGCATTGATAGAACTAATGCAAACAATGCTTGCATACAAATTCCACGCTAGAAACATAAAAGACCATTCATGAGCTGCAAAAAGTGCCCTTAGGTAGAAATTATCTTCCTCAAAAATGGAGTAAGTATACAACGGGTACTTAGGGGCGGCCCAGAATTGAAACACGAGGGATGCACAGCCAATCATGACAAAACATCTACAAAGGATTTTCAAATTTTGAATTAGTTAAAATTATTGTCTCACATACAATAGTTTTTCATTAATCTTCATTAAAAATACTATAAAATGAAAATAATTCTTACGAATGTAGTATTACGATAATTTTTATTTTCTTGTACACAGTACGGTAAAGGTCGGAAGGACTGCCAAGTTTTCTAAAGATTTTATTTTCGATTGTCCACATAGCTTTTAAAACTTCGAAGAAGGGATATTTTGTCATCCAAATTCTGTATTCTTGAACCATTTCGCAAGTCATCATGAGCCACATCATAGCCGAGATTTTATCGAGGAAAACAACTGGAAGAAAAACCTGATTGATACAAAGAATCAGAAATACTGTTTTGATGATGAAATTAGTTTGCAGAATAAAGTAAACAATTTTTCCAATATAATGAGATGATTTTAAAGTAAATTTTTCATTTTGTTGTCTTTGTACTGTGGTGAATGAGACACCCAGTAGGCTTAAAAAGTTAAATGTTTTTCGTTGATACTCTGTGTATTCTTCCATGTGGATAGCGTTTTATACTGTGGAGTGTGTGTCACTAATCGTCTTGTTTATATAAAGAATAAGAAAACCATTTTTAAATAATTTCCAACTAAGGGATGATCATTTAGCTTGTTACAAATTATATCGTCTTTCCTAATGCCATTCTGTTTCAAGTATGAACACTACAATTTCAGAAATTGAGAATGTCGAACATGATTACTACTGACTACAAGCATAAGGCGGAATTCATCCCGTAAACCCGTCAAGGTCATTTAATATTCTGTAATGATTCGTCTGTCTCATAAATTGCTTTCAATAACTGTACAGTATTGATTATACAATTAGTGATTAGTACAAATAGGTACAATGTACAGTTGATTTAAGCAAAATCATGTAAAATGTTTATGCACCTATACTTTATATAACTTTATTTTCTTGTGTTAGTGTTAATCTTTCATATTAGCAATTAAGCGATTATCTTGACAAAAATGGTAATAATACAGCGTGGTCAGTTTTCAGTGTACCATTATAGGACTATAATACATGGGCTGGATAAAGCTTAGTTAGACCTGTCTCAAAAAGGTCACAGGTCATTTTGAAATTAACCATACATATCTTATAGAAAATCGTTTTGAGCATTTAATGAGCCCTAACACAATGCAGTTACTCAAAATTATGTGCGCTTTGGCGCAAAGCATCTTTAAAGGAGTTTTTATTTTAAAGGATATATTTTATATGTATCACAATCACTATAACTCATGATTCATAATGAAAGCTGACGTAATGAATTTTATTGTCTACCGATGACCGAATACACATAATAATCATTTTGCACAGGGAAACTTACTCATAGCTTCACAGTGTGTGTAAAACGAAATTCGTTCATCTTGTGTTTCGATGTTTGTACAAATGTTGTTATACAAAGTTATCTATAGGCATTCTACATACATTCAACTACTATGCGAAAATTATGTCGATTATTTGCTTACTCATTCGTGAGCTTGATGGGACTAAAGGATAATTAGGAATTAGTGAAGTGAGACTGTCGTTCAACCCATAAAATAGCATTATTCTAACACTTTGTTGAATAGAACATGAACAAGAACAATTTTCGAATGAAAGAAACTGAAGCATTTACTAAATTGTTAACATGCAATGTTACAGATATTCATTCATCGCAGTAATAATGATAGAAGCTGTATTATATGAGTGTATCAACCCGTGCAAGTAGGTATGTGTTTTTACCAAGTTGTTTGCATTTCCACAGGTATTCATTTAGAACAAATTTCGAAAACACAATAGACGACACATTGTATTCATGTTTACAAGTTTTTAAGGGTATTGTTATCAAGAGAAGTTTATGTGACAAAAATACGCTAATAAATACTTATATTATTTGTATCATTAGGTACTAATAGGTACTACTAATAAATGATGATACAATAGGGAGCATTTATATAACGTTAACAGTAAGATCGCACGAAGTGTGTGGCTTTTAGTGTTAAGCTTGGCTTTGCGTTTATGAAATAGATACAAATGGTAAAAATAATGATGTCAAATTGCAGCAATTTGAATTCTTTTGTGTACACTTCTGGGCTATTCATCGCACACAAAGAAATAAAACCTCACTAACATTTATGGCTAAATTATACACAAATTGTTTCGTTTATAATTTCTGCTACAAGCGGACACAATTCATGATTCATGCAAATTCATTTAATACGGAGAAAAACGCTGTACACAATAGCTAAAGGTAACTACAAAGAACACAGGGTGCAATTTACACCACTTTTTTGTCGCTTCCGATTTCTTTCAGCGAAGGTATAGTTTTTCAGGTCAGAACCACCGCATAACTCTCCGTTCTAGGATGTGAACCGATATTATTCATTATGTAGCACGGTGGCCTATTCATTTTTATACAAATACATATAGTACCCACTCGCACGGCATGGTATTAGTTTAACAAAGTATCAGCACAGTTTATTGCAGCCACCCTTAACACGAGAGCTTAGTATTTCCGTGTAAGTTGGAGACCTATAGTTTCCCGAAAGAATGGAAGAACGCTAAAATGAAATGGAATTGCGTGGAAAATATCATTTTGATTGCTTTTGTCACAACTTTATGACAATGCCAGTAACACAACAATAAAAGGATTCATAAAACTCGGAAAACAGACATTCATTCTGAGCTGATTATTTCTGTTAATATGCTATTCATGTACAATAGAATGGTTTGATAGAATGGTGTGATTTTTAGTGAAAAGGGGAATTTTCAGTTAATGCGATTGAGAACCCATTTATTACGATCTGTGTACATATATAATGTGTGAGCTCTTTTTGGTGTACTTTATTTCAGTTAGCATTGCATAATTATACCGTGGAGTTTGTTGTATTATTGAAATTATTACGTATTACTGTATTACACTATTAGTAAGCAGTCAGTACTGCAGCAGCAATAAATAAATATTGTATGATGAATTTAAACCTATATAATACATGTATTATTATAAGTGTAGTATGTATGTAAGTGTGTTCATGCTTATTGCTCACATACATACAGGCGATTGTCGATTTATATTATGTGCATTTGCTTGCTTATAGACGGCAAATGACATAATTCCTTTATAAATCATGATCTTGATAATTGTAATAGAACATTGGGATTTTAAGTAATGAAGTATAATACCTATATACAATATACCTAAACCTAATGTGCGGCTGATATTGATGTGTACTAAACTAATACATACATATTACCTATGTGCTTATTGAAGAAATAGGCCTTAGGTACCTCGCTACTTATACTCTATTACATATTTGTATAGCTCTTTGCTATTTATTTCATTTCTCTCATTATTGCCTGATTGCTTTTGTATGGGTTCCAATAAGTAAAGGTGATAAAGCAGACAGTAGATAGCTAGGTAAGCTCTTCGGATACAAAACATGAAATTGTTATATAGCAATTAAAGCATTATTATTACTAATCTGCACTACTGCAAATTATTTCGGGTATAACACTGGCAAACCCACGCAATTAAAATAATGACTACATGATATTGTAGCTCAGTAGTTATTATAAAACATTGTATACATACTAGTAGTAACTAGTATGTAAACTATCTTTATAATTAGTCTTCTTGGATTTTAAATGATTGCTTCCTTGTCTTCTAGTTCCTGCTAACTTGTCATAGGTATATTATGATGCAGATTAGTTAAGTATTAAATATTAGTGAATTTGCACATAATACTTAATTAGAGGAAAGATTTTATTTATTTTAATCACAAGATGTTACATAATATACATAATATAGTTTCTGTCGCACTTTGTATTGTATATAAGTGTGATAAATACAAAATAATATGCAATCATCTCTCACATTTCACATATTCTCACTACTCAAATATATGCAAGCGGGCCATTCTACACATACAAGTACATACACTTACATTATACGCCTACATACATAAATGTAACAATAAAAGCGATGCAGCGATGATGAATAATGATGATATTATAAGAATCGATCTTATTTAATGGCGAAATGGCGAGTTTAAGGAATTGTATTCCCAGAATGTACTTAAGCAAAGGACGTTTGTCAGATGCCATTAGCATAATGTTTGTGATTTGTTTAGTAACAGATTTTAAAATAAAAGATCTTTACCAAGTGTTACTAAAGGCCATTAGCATTCATTCAACATTTTAATTGTTACTTATTTTAGTCAGTTCCAAATCATCCAAATTAGACTAGCTAACATTTTATTTTACATTTTCTCACTGCATTACAGCTTTGAATTTGATAGTGTTCGAACTAGATTTATAAATAATTCAATATTTTACTACGGTCACATAATTTCGTTTGTAAAAGAACAATAAGAGTATCAAGTTTTGTATTCTTTCTTCTTGGATATTGAAATGACTTCCAGTTTTAAGGAAGAAGATTTCAATGAGGCTATACCTCGTATGATGAGCACAGCAGTTTATATTTATGACAAAGAGAGTGTTCTGCTTGGTTTCAAAAAACGAGGATTCGGTAAAGGATTTTGGAATGGCTTTGGAGGAAAAATGGAGCAAGGTGAAAGCATTGTGGAATGTGCTGCAAGGTAGTAAAATAATATTTAAAATACTTTGTCAAAAAAACATTTTAAAATATGTAAGTACATATTATAGTTAAAGAAATTGTATTTTTAAAGGGAAATCAAAGAAGAATGCGGACTCTTGGTAGAATCTCAAGATCTAAAGCAGTATGGAATATTGGAGTTCAAGTTTGCGTATCTTGAAAAAATCTTTAAAGTGCATATATTTAAATGCACAAAGTTTTCCGGAGATATAATTGAGAGCGATGAGATGCTGCCCAAATGGTTCCCACAGAATGATCTTCCAATCAATCAAATGTGGTCAGATAATCCTTATTGGTACCCCTTGCTTCTTCAACAAGTCTCTTTTCATGGATATTTTTACTTCATAGATGATGAAACACTTTCATCATATAAAATTGACACTACTGATGTCGATTTTCATCGTGAATAAAATAAAAGAGTGTTTGATCTAGCCAAAAGAATAATTTTAAAATACCAAAGTACATATTTCAGATATTATCATAGTTAACATTGAATAAATTCATTACAATTTTGATTTTAGGATTCTGCTTTGTATATAAAGTATTGTATAAAAGGTATGTGTTTAAGTGTATGTATATTATATTATTAGGTTAGGTACTACTTCCAGGCTGTCACTGTCACTCAACACATAAATACATAATTATGTAAAGTAAATAATCATAAAAAAGATAATGCAAATCTTCATACTGGCTAGTGGCTACCAAACTACCAAGGCGGAATCTTGTTAATAAATGGAGATACACTAACTATAAAAGTACAATTTGTACAAAAGTACACTTTCATAAGGACCAAGCATATATTCAATTTACATTGCATACATTTACATATCCTTAGCTCTTTAATCAAGCGGACGTCCTTTTAACATGCATTACATTGCATACATTAGCTAACTCTTTTCTCCATTGCATATTATCAGCATTTTTCATTACATACCTAACCTAACCTATACATTTACAATAATTAGAATACAATTGATTTACAAAAGAATCTAAGAATCCATAGATATCCAACCAAAATCATGGCGAAAAGATGCAAAAAATATGAATGTCTATGCAGTGTTCTCGCATCACCCCACGTAGAATCCTACTCCAACTATTTCAGACTATTTCACACTTTATGCACAGTCAAAAGACGTAATTCAAAATAAAGTCCCGGGAAATCTCAAATCCATTCATTTCCTCATCCGACATTTTGTGCATTCGTGTGTAAGTATTTTGTTGTTTTTATTTTCAAAATCATCTTTTTAATTTAAAAACAATAACTACAAACTATGAACTAAAAGACATATTTTATCCCATATATTTTAATTTACCTATAATTTACGAAATGCGTGTTACAAGGCGGTTATGGTGTGTCATGTTTTGATTGTTTTGCTTTTTGGTCTCTAAGTCAAAAGTTGAAAGTTGAAAGTAAGTGAGATTTTAGAAGTTGAGTCTCAACTAAAATTAACCAACAAAGGGTTTTACTTTTAAAATGCAGTTATGAAACTCATCTTGCCTGTGTTTAGATTGGAGTGCCCACTCCTTTTCCCATTTCAACAATAAAAACTTTAAACGACACAATTTTTTAAACAATCGAACGAAGGGGATCGGATCATATATATGTGCGCTTCAACCCCAACCAGTAAAGCAGAAGGCTCTTTTATTCATCCTGAATTTACTATCGTCAAAGAGGTCACTTTACTTTCGTTTCCTCATTAATAATTAATATAATCCCTGGTCATACTTGTACATAATACTAGATACATTTTTTGTTTCATCAGCTCACTTACCAACTTACCGCAGCACAAATGGAAAGGAAAGGAACTCACATGAATTATCGGCTCGCAGTGCCAATTTCAACACAACATTTCGACTCAGCAAAGATGTACTGAAGAAATTCAAAACAAGGGAATTTGAAGAGCGAGAAAAATTAGATTTGGTTAAACAAGACTCTGGTCTTGTCATTGAATAAGGGCAACCTATTTTGAAAGATGTGTTTTGTTCGTATATTGTGCAAAAAGAATAGTCGGAGTTTTGAAGGTTTGTGTTCTCAATATTATTATATTAATATCATTATTGACGACAATAGGCTAAATCCAGCCGTGTAATGTCTTCTGGTATAGTTAAAGTATTAAAAAAAGGTTAAATAGACTAGATAAAGAATTGAGACTGAGTGTAGATTGTAGACGGGTTAAACGACCCGTCTGTCTCAAGTTCAAATAAAAAGGTATACACACATAACTATAACAAAGATATATAAAAAATGAAATGTGTCTGAATGAATCCTCCCGGCTAGTTCAAACCATTGATGTTTAGGTTATGACTTGTCTTGTTACTGACATTCAAGATTGAAAGTTTGTTGTTTGCGTTTTGAATTAATATTTGTAAATAAAATACTTAAGTATAGGTAAATGCAAAATCTTATAGTTTAAAATAATGAGTTCTCAACTATGGGAAAGAATTAAAGAATTAGATGTCTACTCTAAACCACTAGAAGATTTTAGAATCAAAACGCTGGTTGGTGGCACAGGTATCGTACAATTTTTTTGTTTTTATTTCCGCTTTCAAAATATTAAATCTGTAGGCAATTAAAATGTGTGGACCGTGGCCAGTAGATTCCAACATGGCCACATGATTTTGAATTCAGTTGAGAGTTAACAGTTTACTTGTATTTAGACTATTGGTAAGGTAGACCGGTTTGTTACAAGTGGGACATGTTTGACGTTATGACTGTCAGTATGTTTTTTTTCTCATTTTTAATCTACACACTTTTGTATTTTTTTTTCTTTCATGCTGCCCCCAATCAGTGACCATCATTAGCAGCGTTATTATGTTTCTTCTTCTTATTTCCGAGCTACGGGATTACTTAACTCCTCACATCACTGAAGAAATATTTGTGGATACATCGAGGAACATAAAATTAAGAATCAATTTGGATATAGAATTCCCAAGAGTCGCGTGTTCATGTAAGTTGTATATATATTTAACTTTAACATGGGTGTACCTGGTACACGTTTGGCAGCAAACAATTTTGATTGAAGCATTAACTCATTGTTGACAGATTTGAGTATCGACGCTATGGATTCTTCCGGGGAACAACAATCGTCTATAGAGCATAGCATATTTAAGAAAAGACTTGATGCCAACGGCGTTCCTATTAATGAAGAGCCTCAAAAGACAGTTGGTAGGTACTTCAAATTGTTAATTAGCAAAATAGAATCATGGTAGTATTGGTAGTAATTGAGAGGTAAATAAAAAATATATATTTAAGTTTGCTTTGTAAGCGCTATAATAAATGATTAGGAAATGTTAACAATTTGATTTCAATTACTTTTCAGTTATGGGCGACAGTGCGATTGGAAAACAACCTCAAGTAAAAGCTAATGAAACGTCAACTTCGGATAACTCTACTTCACTGGTGGATCCCCAAGCAAATAAATGCGGAAGTTGTTACGGAGCTGAAACATCGAGAACTAAATGCTGTAAATTATTATTAACTTAACTCTGTGTAACTTCATTCCTTAAAGTTAAATGATGAAACATTTAATAGCAACTATCTTTCGTTAAGGTAACACTTGCGAGGAGGTTAGAGAAGCGTACAGACTAAAGGGCTGGGCCATAGGTGATCCATCAAAGATAGAACAATGTGCTGGTATGGCAGAGGAAATGAAGGCGATATTTAACGAGGGTTGCCAGATCTATGGCTATATGGAAGTTAATCGAGTTTCCGGCAGTTTTCATATAGCTCCAGGAAAAAGTTTCAGTTTAAATCATGTACACGGTAAACTACCAAATAAACATTTATTACTTTACCTTTGTTAGTCTACCTTCCAGTCTACTTATTAAAATGTGATGCATTATAGTTCACGATGTGCAGCCGTTTTCATCTAGTCAGTTTAACATGACGCATAAAATTCGGAGCCTTACCTTCGGCGAAAACATCCCAGGTATATTTTTGTTATTTTGTTCTTTCCCGTAATGATTATTTGATTATTGACTTATTTTAACAAATTGAATTATATTAGTATAATCGCGGTTTAGTTGGGACTGCTTGTGTTAATTTTAAATCATACGAGTCAAAAAATGAAATGGCTTCACCTGATTTATAATGTAATAATGTGCTGTATATTGTTACTTTTAGGAAAAACAAATCCTATTGACGGAATGCAAGGAATTGCAACAGCAGAATCCACCATGTTTCAGTATTATCTTAAGATAATTCCTCTTACGTATGATAAAGAAACCAGCGGAGGGGATGGTCCGATTTTTACCAATCAATTTTCCACTACAAGACATGAAAAAATTGTTAGCTCAATGTCGGGCGAATCGGGAATGCCGGGTGTATTTTTCTCGTATGAAATATCCCCGATTATGATCAAATACAGTGAGAAATCTAAGTAAGTAGTTTGTGTATGTTTTTTTTGATTAATCCATAATTGCTTGCATATAGCAACACGACTGCTGAAATCAGTAATTATTAATCTTAATCTTCACGTTGCAGGTCGTTCGGGCATTTTGCCACTGGAGTCTGTGCAATCATTGGAGGTATTTATTAATCTAATCTAGCCATTATAATATTCAATATTCTATGTACATTCCTTTTCCTTTATAATTCTTTAAATTGCATTTAAGTAGTGCTCACGATGAAGTAATAATTCCATGTTATATTCTGTATTCTTAGGTATTTTTACTGTGGCTGGTTTAATTGACTCAACAATATATAAATCCGCGAAAGTTCTCAAGAAATTAGAAATTGGAAAACTAGGTTAATCACACTTCACCTGATTATTTTACAAATTGATGAGGCTTAATTTTTGAATTTGGGTTGACTGTTTCTACCTTTGAGAAGTTATTTTAACTTGGAACTGACAAATTTTACGATTAAGAGGATAATTTATTTAAACATATGACATATCTGAACAATAATTGTTATATGAACGTCAAGCGTACAATTTTGGACAATTAAGGATTCATAGTATTTACGGTTTATAATATTATGTCATATATAAGTTATTTTTAATTTGTTGAAAGTTCTTACTTGTAAATAAAGAAAATGCTCAGAGAAAGCCACGAAGAAAATTGGTCGAACTTGAAGATACTTTTTACAAAATGCACAAAAAGATTAACTATCATTCTCTTTATTAGAAGCATAATACATAATAATGTAAAAGGAAACTACAGCTATGTATTCATTAAATAGTCATTTCTCCACCAGAATATTTAGGCTGCTCAAGTTTTCATTTCATAAAAATATCTCTGCTATTCATTATGATATTTTAACTACAGAGAAATTAGAACAACATTTTGACAATGCCAATGTACAACCCATGACTATAAGATAATTAAATATATTTTTACTGACATAGTCTAGTAAGATAGAACTCAAACTCGTCGATCAAAAATTAAAACGAATGTGGTGACAGATGGACAGACAGACCGTGAGATAAACCCGGCGATTGCGGTGTAAATGAGACACTGATAAACAATGAAAGCTGATTTTTTGAAGGATTCATGTGTATTCGACTTATAAAGCTGTATGTGTTAGGATCGAACGATTATAATAATTAACCCGTCAATCATTTATACCTATCACTCATTATATTGAAGCTGACTGAAGCATGAAATCACTAATACAATCTCAAAGTTAACAATAGAAATGGGATAATTATACATTAATTCATTGTGCAGTATATTATTTTCTAATTAGGAAGCCTCAATCACTCATGGTACTAAGATTAGTTACATAATATGCTATAAGCTATACTACCAGGTGAATAAATGCTTTTAAAAAAGTTTCAATATCTTGACAATTTGCTGTCACCTGCCTGCAATGGACATGTTTATCTACTACTTCAAAAGTGTAAAGAGTAGCAACTACAGTTCTTTTATAAAAACAGAAAACTTCAATGGAATTAACATTTTTGCTCAATTAGTGTTTTTGATAACATCAATCGAGTATGTGTGATCAATATTACAAGATAAAGAAATACTAAGTAAAAAGAATGAAACTATGAAAAACAAGTTACATAGCGATTTTAGTAATGTACAAATACAATGGATCTTTGAAGGGAATTCGTGTACACAACATGAACATTCTAACTACGAAGTTCATCAATTGAATCATTGTCGCACCCAAATGATACATAATTATAAATGATAAAGTTTTTTACTTAATAAAGAGGATTGGCATGTAGAGAAAGACTGAGATTTATGCATTAGGGTACCTTTGAATTCATGTATGTGTGATGTATATGTAAAAATTTTCAAGTGACATAATTCAATCAATGTCAAGTATACGAAAACAAAGGTGTACTAATTTATTCAATGTCATTAATGACATAATATCATGCAGCCAAAAATGAGTTCAGTTAGTGTACATTGAGGAATCATCATAACTCTTTCTCAAGTTATTCTCACTTTACCCTCGCAGTATTTGGGAAATATTTTTTATATACACGGTTTAATAGCTAATTAAAATAATGCCGTCTCCAAAATCAGGTAAAAACACATCCCACCACTAAATAATTTTATATCCAGACTGTACATACTTTCCAATGACAATTAATTTCTAACAATATTTAACAGGAAGAAACACCCGAGTGCTTACTTTGATTTTGCCATTAATTTTAGCTTCATCTTCCGTTTCCAGTTCAATTAGCAATACAGGTAAAAAACATGTTTCTATATTCATTGACACTAAAAACTGAAACCATGAAAGCATAAATAAAATATACAATTGAAATGGATATTCACGAAGTATAATTACGGGGAAAAAATGGAGTACATAGGCAAGCCAGGGTATAAATTTTCATGACTCATATAATGACTATAATCTTTAATATAGGCCTCAGATGTCTCAGAATAAATCTCTTAAGATTTTTCTGCAATATATAGGCCCCTGAAATATCACAATATAAAATGATATTTTCCTTGTACACAGTGTATTGGTCTATTCATTTGCAAAGAGCGTAAAGTTGTTTTTAGTTTAGCTTTCACTAAATTACACTGTATCCGTAATCCGTATGTATAAATATACTTAAATCGGAATATCGAATTGGGGAAAGTGCGAATTTTCATGATAAGTACCTACTATGTACTATAATATACTTATTGGTGTTTCTTCTGAGAATTGAAATGTAAATTATCTCTTCTTGAATGCAATATATGTTTCAAAATCCATAATAGAATTGTTTGAAAAATTTGGACAATGTAGTTAGGGTCATTAGGTAAAACCACAATAGAAGTTCTTTTAAAACGGCATGATTGCAAATTATATCAGAGTTGTATGTAAATAGTATAATTACAAATAGCTTTGATGTATAAATGGGTTTGGTCGGTTCAAAGGGGGACGGCAACAAGATGATAGCTGGACCATGTCAACATTCGTAAAGCAAGATGCAGTGAATCCAATTCTTGGACCTGTGAGTGAGACGCGATTCTCATGTCCCGTAAGAGAGCAGGATGTGGCTTGGGAATCCAAAGATATTTTTAATCCTACAGCTTTAGTTAAAGATGGGAAAATTCATCTGCTTTACCGAGCTGAAGATGTTGAAGGTGAATTCATGGGAACATCCCGCATTGGTTTGGCAACAAGTGAAGACGGTATTAAATTCGTCAGAGAGACGAAGCCGATCTTCTATCCCGATAACGATAAAGAATGGAATGATTACGAATGGCCAGGTGGTTGCGAAGACCCCAGAATCGTTGAGACAGATAGCGGGGAATATGTAATGACATATACCGGGTACAATGGCTCACTTGCCATTCTTATGGTTGCAACGACATCAGATTTACGAAAATGGACAAAATATGGCCCTGTTTTTAGAAATGACGAAGACTACAATTATTTGTGGTCAAAATCTGGTTCCATTGTAACAGTCCTTAAGGACGAAAAATTCATTGCTGAAAAAATCAATGGCAAATATTGGATGTACTGGGGAGACTCAGATTTGTATTTGGCTTCATCCGACAATCTTAATGACTGGACCCCCATTAAATACGAGAACGGTTCATTACTTGTAATTGCAGAACCTAGAGAAGGAAAGTTTGACAGCGAGCTTGTCGAACCAGGTCCACAAGCTATCTTAAGAGACGATGGTATCTTTTTTATTTACAACAGTAAAAATTATAAAGCTGAGGATGGAGGAGATCCAACCCTACCAGAAGGAACCTATGCAGCTGGACAAATGCTTTTCAATAAGACAAATCCTCAGGAACTCTTAAAGCGCACTGAAAACTATTTCATGAAACCCGACAAAGACTACGAACAGACTGGTCAGATCAACAATGTTGTTTTTCTGGAAGGATTAGTCTGTTACAAAGGAAAGTGGTTTCTTTACTATGGCACAGCGGACTCTAAAATCGCAGTTGCGACCAGTCAAGATGAATATTGCAAGACTGTTGATGGTGGTAATGGTGCTGGATACTTAAAAAGCAATACATTTTTGTTTCCATTTCTATCAATTGTATTAGCACGGCTGTTCAGTCATTATTATTCTTAAGCAACATACCCTTCCTTTTATGTTCCCTGTTTATTAATCTAGTTCAGTCCGAGGAGAGTCCGAACGATGATATTATGACAAAATATAATCAATAAATTAATCACTTCTCTTTAATAATTTTTCGTCCATACTTGCATCGAATGTTTATATCCTATACTGCCATACTATTATCTGTAGTAAAATACGTTTGCACAATATCTAAAACAATTGTATTCTTAGCATCATCTGAATACCATACCATACCATGCCAGCTTTACCCTCATTTCATACAGCTATATATAAAAACATACCTGTATATTCATTGCCTATAGGGTTGTGATGCAATTGTGACAAATTATCTAATGTTATCTACGTACATTGTAAACCAAATAATGGACAATCAGTAATCAAACTAAGGAAAGCAAATAAAATGCAGATTGCAGACTACAGATACAATTAAAAAGTAAATAAGAATATTGATATGGGTAGCTCTGTAATTACTTCGGTGAGATTTACATTTTTGCGATACTGAAGGTGTTTACACACTTTGGGAAGGGCAATCAAAATACTAATTATCATTACCGACTTGTTATGGAACGGCTGTGGTAGTGATGTGGTCTCAGCTCAGCTAAAGACCATCAAGTAGTTCACAGTTCGATTATTCGTTTCAATGTGTATAGTATTTTTAAAATATAAATTCCATTGTTTAACGGAGAAATTAAACCCATGCATTGCATAGTCATCCTTTTATTTTCAAATACATACAACATAGCACACCATATAATATTAAAAACCACAGGTCTTGGTCCCCTTGCCCCCCCCCCCCTGGCTACGCCAGTGCGACACACATATTTGTATTACATATTAAATCAAAATTAGATATTTTCGTTTAGCTTTCTTAATTGGGATTTCCATATAATAGTACGATAGCCTTTATATTAGTAGTAATTAATCCATTTCACTTAATCTTCCAAATGATCCAAAGCTTCATCATGCAAATCCATTCTTGTCTCGTAAGTCTCCTTTAGCATGGGTTGCGGAGCTTTACATGCATGGTTTACAGGATTTATGTGGTAATGATGCGGTGGTTTGACTTCATAGCAATCCATTCCATTGGGCAGGCATTTGTTCAGAGCTTGTTTGATATTTGCTTTCTCTGACAGTGTAAGAGTTTTCGGGAATACAATATTGAAACGAAGAATCAGATCACCCTTCTTGGTAGCTATCAGATAAAATACAATTAGTGTTTGCAATAGCAAAGCAATCAAACACTATCAGAATATAAAACAAAACATTGTTTCAGGGCAGTCCATATTTATAAAAGTTTTTAATGTATATTTACTCGAGTTTCCAAGGACAGGAAAGCCTTCATTGGGAATGATCTTTTCGTATCCTGGCTGTATGACATAAACGATTCCGACACGGAAAGTTCGACCATCCAGGGTTTTAACGGTGACTTTAGTTCCAGTGAGAGCTTCACCCAGAGTCACGTCCGTTACAATAACCAAGTCAGAACCTTGTCTTTGGAATCTCTCGTGCGGAATTTCTCGGAAGACGAAAACAACATCAGCTTTATGGAAAAGAAATTGTGTTTATTTTGCTTCTCTTTTTTTAACAAAATAGGCAAAAGGAAGAAATAATAAAAATACCCGGCTCAAAGTTAGGATCTTGATCCCCTTCATTAGCAAAAGCGACAGTTTGTCCACCGGCGGACCCTCGTTCCACCATTACTGACAAAATCTTATTTTCAATAAATGTCGACTTTCCATCAGGTTCTAAATTCTTTTTGCAAATCATAACTTTCTTAATGCATCCAAAATAGAATTCCTCATATGTAAGCCATAGATCGCGTTTAACTGTAGTGTTTTTAGGGCGAATTCCGTTAACGCGAGAGCAAACAAAAGCGTCAAGAGGTATACTTCCAGCAGTCAACAAATCAATGAATGGAAAATCCACCCGGAAAAAATTTCTGCCATCAGCCAAAGTTTATTATTGCACCAGTAGTAGTAGGTTAAATACCAATTTCATACATACATACATAATTGGTTCAAAATGAGATTTTGAGAACCTGAAAGTTTTTTCAGCATTTCCGTGGTATGTATATGGCTCAATGTAATGTTCTTTGCTTCGGATGCCACTTTTCAATCCGGTGGAGCCGTAGCGATCAAAAATAGCTCTCCGCATGGGATCAATGAGCACATCATAAGCTTCAGCCCCCAATCGAAAAGTTTGCAAAGCTTCCTCTTCTTGCTGCTTTTCTCTTGCTAACTGAGCCTTCGCTTGATACGAAGGGGTCACTGGAGGACGCACAAGTCGACGGTAAGGGTTGTTGGACAGAGCCAATTCCTTATATCTATTTATTTTAGCATTATTAAAAAATATTACACACAAAAGGTCATTTGTAAATCCGGACTCTGCAGTTTATAGTTGATATAAAATGAAAAAAGTGTTTTTACGACTACGACTACCCCTGCTTAATTTCTTTCTCCGTTGCATCGCGCGGAATTGCCAGTATTCGATAATAGTCCAGACCCATTTTTCCAAATAATCCGATATGTAAAAAAACTGTTTCCAGCTAATTTTCTCCGTTTCAAAAAAGTCAGATAGCAATTTAGAGAGAAAGTACAAGGGAAACTACCAAGCAAAGTACCAGGTAACAAAAATAGTAGAACGGAGAGGAGGAAATGGGTAAAAGGGAAAATGGAAATACAACTACAAAAGAAAGTACCCAGGATTTGGAAACCTTGGAACGTACAAAAGAAAGTAAAAGAGAAAGTATGAGCGAAATTGCCAGATCAAGTACAAGATTAACGGGCGAAAACTCACTTTCACTCATTTCCAGGCATGTCACTTTAACCCGCTATAATATACCTTTAGTTTTTGTAGCCTTATAAAATGGAGTAGCAAAAATTGCTCAATGCAATTTTGTTTATTTGTTCTAAGTAATCCTAGCAACATCATGTTATCTGCTTTTGATGACAGAATCATGACAAATAATCCATTTTGACACAAAAAAAGTTACTACTACTACCCGTAAATAATTTGGGGTGTATGAATGTCTTCAAGGCGGTATTTAGGATTCCATTTCGGGAGGCGCAAAATACCATCATATTATTATAGTGAACAAAAGTGTCAAAGAAAAATGTGAGCTATTTTAGACCGAAATTTACCTAAAATACATCAAATACATGCTTAGCGCGAAATATTTTGCGATTTTTTTACACTTTTTTGGCCGATTTCGGGGTGGGCAATTGCCCTCTTTGCCCCCTTCCCTAAATACAGCCTTGAATGTCGTGTTATATTGTAATAATTATAAACATGGATGAAATGAAGCCTTGCCTTACATAAATATAATTCAATTCCTAATTGGTAATGGAATGGGTCATACCATACTAATGATTGCATGCGTAACATGTTGCAAACTCTGCTTCCAGGTATGATGGATGTATATTAATGTATGAACATATTTTTAGGAATATGTAGCACGAAGTGAATGATGAAGATGAGTGAAGAAGGTGAAATGAATTATAATTCGGATTGCATGTGTTTTTGTAATAGAAAAGATGTAAATATTTATTTACGGATAAAAGCCAACATAATTAACATGGCATGTCAAAAACCCAAAAAAATAATAGCTAAGGTTGAAAATTCATTCATTTGTCAATTCACATAGCTTATCATTAATCCATTCACATCACATCTCTTCTTCCAAATGTGTATGGATTTAAATAATTAATACAGTGCACAATATTCCATACAATATAATATTATACCGTTGTTAGTCTTATAACATTAATCTCTACGAGCAATTTGACACAGGAGATAGAAAACTAGTCGATGAAAGGTCAAAGGGTAGTAAATACCATAAATGTATGTATACGTATATACATATACTTATACCTCTTATTATAATTAGAATTAATTACGTACTTACTTTTACTTGTAAAACTGTAATGGCAAAATGGCTTTGGAACGCAAGTCTTTCACCTACCTACGTTCAAACATCGTGTACTGTATGTTTCAAACAATAATAGTCGGACAATTTAACGAATTGCATGTTAAGAAATACTTTTCTAAAAATGGTAGTTAAAAATGCCGACACTGAGTCGGAAAGATGTTTATTTATAAGTCAGGTCAATAGGACTGGATATTTTTGGATGAGTATATGGTATAGGTCACAGGTACCTAATAATATAATTTTTATTTTTCGTCGAAGAGAAGGAAGGACTCTTATTTTTTACTTTATCAGCTAATTCTGTAGGCTACATAAGATTTTTTAGTTTGGCCAGCGTGTCGAGTACTCGTGTTCATCAGCTCAGACTAGAAGATCGTTCTTGTTCCTATTATCCCATCACAAATTAATTTATATCTGATACTAAAAGGTATAGTATTTAGATCACTTGACTCGCCTGCTCCCTCCCATAGTCATCATCTTACTCTTCACGATCTCGAGGCGCAAAGACTTTCGTGACAACTATAAATAAGCTTAACATAAGTCTTCATTCTACATCGTAATAGGTACATAGTACATACTATTTGTATTGATGCATTCATCACCGACACTAATTCTTAATATAAACAATATTGATAGTTACAATTCATTAGCGTTTTACAATATGTATATCTAATCTTTATTTCTAACTTCTACCGCTACTGTAAAAGTAATATTTTAAAGAGTGAGTCTAGAGACAAAAACATTTTATCGTTTATTCCGTACGTACGTTTTTAAATAAAAAATGATAGTGGGATCAATCAATTCATTACTCATCGTGTTTTCGTTCCTATCATTGTCCGGCCGTAAATGCAAAATGGAACATTTCAATAAATGGCAAATCCTCAACGGCAACTTGAACATGACTTTCATAAATAAGAAAGTGTAAATTAGTAACAATTGCATGTACCACCTACAGGTGATAGGCTCTCTACTACTTATTATTTTCTGTCACGTAATTAAATTAAGTATGTAGGAATTCAAATTAATGCGTTGGACACAATAAGCTTAAAACGTTACGACTTCAATATAATTATACAACATAGTCATTGACTACTACAACAATGAAATTAAAAATAATCCCCTTTAGTAAAATTATCTGTAGTACGATAAAAAATTGTGTTAACAGGAATATGATATTAAACTCTTGGCTAGTTTTTTATAATAATTAAGAGTTGGTTAGCCTGCACAGCTAAACCAAAAGGTAAAGGTCATTTACGAAAGAATGGCAGCGGTAGGTCGAGGACCAGCTAATGCTTCAAGGCTATTCCATCGTCTGATTCCATTGGGAAATCCATTGGACACACCAGAAGCATCAGGAGTTGTGGGCCCAGTTGATTTGTCGTGACCCATCACCACTAAATTTGACATTGCCTCAAGTCTCATTGCTCGTTCTTTGCTCAAAGGCTCAGGCGGGAGGGTCAGATCATTGGCTTCGGCCAAGGTTCGTAGATCAAAATAATATTTGGCGTAGACACTTGACGGGACGTTTATGTTGAACTGTAGTAATTCCAAACATTGACGTTCCAATTCATTCCTATTCAAGCAAAATAAAATGAAACAATTGCATTTCTTCCCATGTACGTGTCAACTTTTTTGATTTGAGTTAAAAATAATTTATTTACATGTCTTCGACACTTATGTCTTTTAAAATGTGACAGTAGTCAACATTCCAAACTGCTTGGTCATCCCATACTTTAGATGCTAAGAGAACTGAACCTAAAACCATCCTTCTCCAGTTTGAAGGCATAATGTCCATTTCCGCATAAGTGAGCAGCCTTTCAAGATAGACTAGAGCTATAATAGCACATTCAGCTGTTAGTTGAGCTGCATTGAATAATGTACGTACAAATCTAAAAAGAAGAAAGAAAAATTATTCCATAAAATTATTAGTCGATAATTTTAAGTTTTGTTATTATTTATTTATTATTTAATAAGTATCCCACACCTGTAAATCTGTCGGTGTTCTGGGTTATGTATTTCTGGTGGTGGTCCATCTTTGGATAGTGGATGAAGTCTCTCGTCAAATATATCCAACGCTCTTTGAGAGGAGCGATTGCGGATATGGTAGTATATTGCAAGAGCTAGGCATTTGAGAGTGTTTTTCAAATTTGGCTGAGATACCGTGGAATCATCCAAGAAAATTGTAGAACATGAAGAGCTTTTTTTCAAAGGGCTTGGTTCATGAATCTGTTGGTAATTACGGTTAAATATTACATTTATGAAGTCATAATTAAAGTTTTAACTTTAACCATATTGGATTGTAATCAGTAAAATTATAATTGAATATTAATTAAAGAAAATAAAACAAACACATAGGAATATTGGAACACTCACCTGGTTCATACTTTTCTTACGAATCATTCCATCTACAAAAAAGTATACAACATTGTGTTAGTATTTAATAAATATCAAAATGTGATGCTTGTCCAATGTCGAATAAATAAAAGCTTACTCTGAATAGCTCGTTTGGACTTCTCTATAAACAGAGTTGTCGCTGATGGATGAACCGAAGGATCTCTGTCTAGATCATCCGGCTCCCTTTCACTGATGTGTTGAAGATTGGGTCCACTTTCTTCTCGCCCCAAAGTATCGCTGCCTCCGCCTGGATCCTGACCAGTATAATCCTCACCTTCCCCGTTTCTCCAATGCTTTGGTTTTGTATCTGTAGAAGAACGACGACTGCCGCGCCAGGCACAACAACTGTTCTTGTTACCCATTGTTTCCTTTGCAGATAGAAATCTTCCAAAATGAATTTATAGAGTGTGCAAAATGACACTAACTGACATTAACATATACGCGTTTGTGCAATCAGTCTTTTTCAAATAGAAAATAAACTGCATTCAAAAGTTTGTGTCCCATATTTGATATTATATTGCAGTTTAAATTCAGGGGCAATACCAATGGTAAATGAGAAATATAGAAGAGAAGAAATTGTTGACGGCTAATTACAGATTTTGTTAGATCATACGGTTACTTCAAAATCGCTATTCAAACTTTGCATTGCTGAGATGTTATCAGAGGTGTATTATTAGCCCCTGATTATTATTAAGAAAATACTCTTCTTAAACGAAAGTACTTTCATTGCGTCCATTGGTTGCAGGTTCTGTCAGTATAGATTTTTGATGAAGGACTTCTTGATAACAATTAGTTGGTATAATTCACTTACAAAATAGCACTTGATAAACACTGGCAATGCTATACGACAAGAATTTTCACTTTTATTGTTTATAACTACATAGTCATCTTGACGTCTTCTCCCTCGTAGATCTATAGCAAATAAAAATACATTAAATTAAATTAAAAAATACATTTTATCATGTTATTGATTATTTCAGTACTAATTATATGAATTATATATTATAGAGGATCCATAATTAAATACATATGCACATTATTAGTAAATTATAATGGATAGAGACTTGAGGTTGAATGTTGAATATAACTAAAATCTAACTATTCCAATCTTTGACAAGTAGCAAAATAACATCGAAAAAGGCAGTGAAACAAGATTTAGTTTTTTGTTTAACATCCATCTCTGATTTTAATATTATTTTCATCGTTTGGAAGGATGCAGTGAGTATAATTTACATAATTTTAAAAACAGGGCATGGTTTTACTAACAAACAATTTTTTAAGGACCTAGCTGGCTAACGTATTCAATATTTCAATGCAAAATACAATTTAATCATGACAGTCACAGGCAATTCAAACGGTTTTGTGCCCAAATTGCAGACTTTACTGCTCATTATTTAAAATTATTCTGTCTAGTGTCAAAGGTCATGGGAAAAATAACTATTCGGTTGATAATCTAACAGTAACAATAATCAAATCAAATAAGAATAATATTAGCTTTGCATATAATTCATCATTCATAAATTAAAGTAGATGGATACAGATTTTATTTTTAAAACTATGAGACTAAATGAACATTATTTACATTAATTATTGCGTTTAATAACACAAATATATAGTTATATTATAGTCATAACCTTCAACCTTAAAAAAATATTCCTAAAGAATTACGAAAATTCGGGTGTATTATGATTGGTATCAAGGTTTTAAATCCTTCACTTATAACTATAAAAAACTAAATGAAATATCAATTATACATGAATAAATACCGTTTTATAGTTTTTGCATTATCTGCATCCAGCAACTCCAAACTAGCGCCCGGCACTTTCCTTTACACTCACCATATTCGGCGTCTTCTCGCTGTCAGATTTACAGTCGAAAATGAACACTATTCTTGGAAAAAACTTGCAATTGAAACATTCGCAATTGACTGAAAAATATCAGTTGATTTATTATGATTGCACTGCGATTGCATTCACAGCTGATTTGAATAGTGAGTAAACTTAAATAAAATTAACAAGGAATTAGAATTTAAATATTATAAAATTAAGACTGCTGAAGTAGATCTTTCATAATTTCACGCGTTACACTTTAGTCTCTTCGTCAGATGACTGGGCATCATTCTTCCTTTTAACCGAGAATCCTTCCTCTTACTTAGATGGCGTCCAACGAAATACTTTCAATATTGCGGTTTCCATGCAAAATTATTCAGCTTCATATCAATGAAGCTTCTCTGGAATTCTGAATTTCTGAATCGTCTGATTTATTTCTGGAAGTCTCTTGAGGAGAGGGGCATGTTTACTGGTTTAGGGAACTTTCATGTACTAACGTCAACGTCAATAATAAATCTTTTTTTTCTAAATAGCGTGTAGAAATGAATTATCGTGGCCCCCCGGCTGCGGTGTAAACAAAAGGCTTTTAGAAAAAGTCCAGCTCACATGAACCAACTCTCAGAAAGAGATCGGTCCATGTTGCAAATGCGATCCCCTTTTAATTCTGAATGTATTGATGTATGTATACTCAGGAAAATGTTCAGAATATTATGTGCAGCAACTCATGTCCGCACCTGCAATATATATGTATACGTATATGTATAAAACTAGTATTTTTATTGACCTTAAACTTAAAGATTAAATAAATAATAATTGGTATCTAGCGTGTAAAAACGTGTGAAAAAAGTGTAACGTTGTGTTCGCACCGTCCTCTCGCTTTCGTATTCCTGTCATTGTCAGTAATACGTAATCATTTTTTACGGCAAAAATAACTTATTTTTTTGGATTTTTGGAGAAACCTGATTTTATCTAGTGTAAAGTCCAAAAACATTTGGGGGGCTTCAGGCCACTAACCCCTCCCCTAAATGCGCCACTGGTCATTGTAATAAAATTATAAATGTATTTTTTAAACGAAGTCTTCCATGTATTTTTTAAACAAATTCTACAATGTATTTTTTCAATAAATTCTACTGTGTATTTTTTCAATAAATTCTACCGTGTATTTTTTCAATAAATTCTACCATATATTTTTTCAATAAATTCTAAAGTGTATTTTTTGACAGCCTCGCGCCATTTACTTACATGTTGCAGAGTACGCTATAAACCTGTATTGAGGTAAGAAGAAGATTACTTTTGTCCCTGACCCCTACAGCCTCAACGGATTGTTTTTAATTGGGAAATTACGATTTGATAATTTATATCATATCATTATACATAAAATTGTATGCATATTACTGTTAGGTTGATTTTGGCCAAAAGTAACTTGTTTTCGTGGAACACCGTACACCCGACAATAAGCTCATTTATTTATAAATACTTTATACCCCATAAATATTTGATTTTGCCCCTCCCGAAATGTAATCCTGTATACGGCCATGGAGAAGGCGAATTGTGGACTTGCGGATTCAAAGTTGGTATTTCTTCTTCAAGAAGCATCTGTGCGTATGTATGTGTGTTTCATGTCAGGCGTTTGTGTGTGTGTGTGTTATAAAATGTTTTTCTGAATTTCTTTGCCTGTGTTGTGTGCCACACAGGCCACTATCTGCCAGACCACTACACATTTCCATACAGGCAGATACACATAAAACACGTTCTCGAAGGTTCGATAGTGTTCTCGCTCAGGTGGCTTTTGCAGAGCCCAAAACTAACGGAGTTCAAATATTAGGGGCATTGAGATTGCGTGGCGGGCTGGTTGGATGACGTCATTCAGCAAGAAATACTTTCGATGCGCGAGGCCTTCAGTTATTGTGCACTGCTTGATATCCATTCCAACGCTGTTGAGAAATCTTACGCTACACAGCTCCTATGCAAGGCTGCTTTTTTTGGACAATACACGAAACACAAAATAAGCCTTGTGTGTTCTGTGTTGAATGTGTAGGGTGGATTTCACAAACAAAACAAGTTCTCTAAAACATCCTAAAAGCCAGAGCTAAAAAGATTCGAGATTTTGGAGTTATTCGTTTGTCTGTCGTCCCTGTGCACCCCAATCATCTAAAATCTTTTATTGCCAACCACAACACAAGGAGCAATAATATTATTACAATCGCAGGCTCAATTCACGCATACTTTCGTCACAAACAACAATAATTTATTGTTTTTTTTGGGCAGGGAAAGTTAGCATCTGAAATTGTTGTCAACTGAACCAGAAAGGAATTTAAAAACAAGGAGTCGTCAATCATCAATCGATCATCGAAAGAACGCAGTCTGCGAAAAAACTGAAAAATAAGGGGAGACAGGAAGGGCAGACGAATCGAATTGGGAATTTAAATTCAAGGCTGCAAGAAAGAACAGACATTCAACATTGAAGGCAAAGAGTAGTGTTTTTTTAATATAGATCTGCAGCATTCAATATTATTCATTGTCCGTGTGGTGAGGGTGTTCATCGTCAATCGTAGTTTCAAGTGTCGGTGTTTTAAACAACAAAAACTGGTACATTTAATTAATATTCATTCCGACCTTATTTTCAGGTGATGTTGAATTTGTTGAGTGAGTGAGGTGGATGCTGGTGAAAGGTTTCAAAAAAAACTGGTGCAAGTAATTACGTTTTTAATTAAGTGATTAAACTGGACTAAAATAACAATTTGTTGGGTTGGTTCTTGGTTGTATAAAAGTACCACCAAGACACTTTTCGATTTAAAAATTGATAACATAATTGAACTTGACACCAATCCCAGTATTGGCCAACTGGGTGAAGGTCTTGCGTCGTCACCCATTCGTGAAAATACACTGCCGAATGAGTTAAAAGTGGAGGCCTCAGCATCAGGCTCGAATAATTTTGAAATAAAGACATCTGATCATTTTTTTGTAGACGAAGTACCCCAAAGTGGTAGCTTTGGACTATTTTCAACTTCGGACGAACCAGAGATTTTCATTGAATTTGAAGGCCCTGCTACAAGGCCTTTAAATTATACTGTTAAGGTGCCAAACAGAGAATTCCTAGTGGGATATCAAAGACCCGACGGTGTTGTGGATTTGAGTGACTCATCAGTTGAGGAATTATCACCAGACGAAGATCACAATTCGGATTGTGAAATAGTGGACTGCATGAGACCAAAGGGATCCCAAGTCAGACAAACTATGAATAAAGTGGAAAAAATGGACGTCGACGAACCTATATTAGTAGATTCGGACGCGCGAAATGGAGGTCATCAGGATATAAATCCGGAGGTTTTTCACCAGGCATTTGATAACAACAATCGCAAGAAAAAGAACAGAAGGAATAAGAAGTCAGCGAAGACTGCTGCAGCTGCTGTCTATCCTAACATTGATGTAATTGACTTGACTACTGACGAAGACGTTAAATCCGACAGTTTACTTACAGATGATCCAGTTGCTCTTGAAATTGAGTTGGATGAAGAAGCAGACATGCCGGAACTGATTGATGTAGAACCTATTCCTGCCGACGTGTAAGCTAAAATATTGAATGTGAATCTTTTTATATAATAATGAAAATCTAGCTAAAATGTGGAAATCATTCGATACATTAGGAAAATAGATTTTTCCGTCTTGTCTGATAGGTAAAATACGAAAGAAGGATGTGGTAAAGGTATAACTAACGTTAGTTGTTAGTGGATGCGATTGGCATAAATTAAGTTAGTTACCCATCCATGGCCCAGTAGTGCAATGAATCAATTTTTAGTAGATCTTATAATATTCAATTCATTGTGTGATTCTTTAGACTTGCTGAGAGTTGGAAACAGAAGGGAAATGCACATTTTGCTTTGGGAGAATACCATCATGCTTTGGAAATGTATACAAAAGCTATAGGTAATTGCTATCTATACCGTTCAGAAATATTTTTTAACTGCAGTGAAATAAATAGTAGTTGGACTTATGCAAAGATATTGACCTTTTTTTATGCTACAGAAATATTTGCAAATGAGGCAGCCTACTATGGAAATCGATCCGCTTGTTACTTGATGCTGAAAAAGTACAAAGAAGCTTTGGTAGATGCTCGAGCCGCTGTACAAATTGATTCAAATTTCGAAAAGGTAAAACTACTTTACTAGTTTACTACTTAAACTTATTATAGCCATGAGGAATAAACGAATTTACATGTGAATTTAAATTGATTTTGTTGATGAAGGGGCATCTTCGGTTACTGCGTGCAACTTTATCTCTTGGCGACGTTGCTGCTTGCGAAGCAGCAGTAAAGGCGATTAACGATAATAGCTCGTTTACCATGCACATTCAACCGGAGACATCCAAATTGTCTATTTTAAAACAGAATTTGAAGGACATTACTATTGCAAGAGCTAGGAAAGATTATCGCAAGGTAAGCCTGTCACATTGATATGACATGTCATGTCAATGTGGCATGTCAAGATATCTCATGATATCAGAACTACGAACTACGTAGTTCTGATATCAGATATATATTTAAAATTCAGAACTTATTTTTAGGATCGCGAATGAAAACAAAAAAGGTAATAGTGTAATGCAATTTTATCTTAATAATCTATAATGATTGTGTACAGGTGCTTTATCTTTGTGAGCGTACCATGGATATAGCTAGCGGCAATATGCAATTGAAAATGTGGAAAGCTGATGCTCTTAGTATGCTGGAAAGATATTCTGAGGCGCAAGATGTGTGCACGTAAGTACTAATCACTAAGCCATAGTTGTGTTTAAGAAGAATAATAGGATAATAATTGAAAAATTCTAATTTATAATTTTGTGTTATACTAATTGCTACACATTTGTTTTATTTAATAGTGATGCACTTCAGAGTGACAGTAAATCTGTTGAAGCCATTTACATGTACTCGGTTTGTCTTTACCAAGCAGACAATCTTGAAAAGGCTGTACAATTCTTGCGTCAGAGCCTTCAGTTAGCACCAGATAACACGGAATGTCTCTCCTTATATCGGGTACATTTTAATACGGTTGATTTAGAATTGTAACAAAAATCTGAAATCGGAACGTAAGTGGAAATTGGCATCGACGGAGATAAAATATTTTTATTGTGTTTATTCCAGAAACTGAAGCAATTGAAAGAACTACGAGAGCAAGCTTCGACAATGTTTTCCTCTAGCCAGTATGTGGAAGCAAGATTAAATTACTCCCAATGCTTAGAAGTAATGAAGAACATCGGATTAAAAAACGTATGACTTTGCTGTGCTATATTTGCATAACCATGAAATAATAATTCTTAATCATTAACATTGTATGCTAATTCTATTCATTTTTACCTTTTGTTTAGAACACAATCGAATCGAAATTGCACTTTAATTTATCTCTAATTGCTCATAAAAAAGGAGATGTGGACTCGTCCCTAGAATCGTGTAAAATAGCAATTGATAAAAATCCTAATTATTTAAAAGCGATTTTACACCAGGCAAAATTACATAGTGCCAAAGAAATGTTTGAGGAATCAGTTCGAGATTACGAGGTAATGACTCTAAAACTTGTTAATTAAGTTTATCCTGTGACATTTTAAATGGTGATGAAATCGAATTAATAATCACGAATCTTTACAGGCTGCCCTTAAAATCGATCCAAAGTTAAAAGATGTGAGGCGATACTTACAAGAGGCTAAATTATCTGCCAAAAAGGCCAAACGAAAGGACTACTACAAAATTCTTAATATCGACAAGCAAGCTTCCGAAGATGAAATCAGAAAAGCATACAAAAAGAGAGCTCTTGTTCATCATCCGGGTAAACTATTTTTAATTTTATATGTGTTTTATGAGTGGTATCTAGAACTGTTTTGTTCATTTCAATGGGAATGTGTCCTTATTTATCATGTATAATTTTCAGATCGTCATGCTAGTGCCACCGAAACGGTACGCAAAGAAAATGAACGTTTATTCAAGGAAGTGGGTGAGGCTTATGAAGTGCTATCCGACCCAAAAAAGAAAATCCGTTATGACCAGGGACATGATCTAATCGACTCTCCTAGCGCTGATAGCTACGAATCGTTTGACCCGAACACATTATTCAACGTATTCTTCAGCCAAGGAGGTATGGGAATGGGAGGAGGCGGAGGTGGTGGTGCCCCTCGAGGAGGATTCCATCATTTCAGAACTGGACCCAGTTATAGCGGATTCAATCGTTGATGAAAAGGGTATGTTAGGGAGTGACAATGTTTACGTCTTGAAGTCTCGATTTTAATGTTAGTTAAACACAATGAACCGTTACATTGAATACATTATTAATTAATTACTTAATACGACGAATTAACAATAACAATCAATTAGGTCAACAAGTCCATTTCCTAACTGCTTTAGTCATTATGATTTAGTGGTTCAAAATAAGTACAGTAACCTCGTATTTGTAGCGACCAGTAATAATAATAATATATTACAATGTAACGTTACCATATTGGCCCTTGAGACCACTTTATATAATATTATACGAAAAATACGTTTTGATGTTTTGAATTTTGTAAAGTATCAAAATGCCTCAATCCTGCCTCCACTCACCCCTTTCATTGCATACAGGAACATTTGTACAACTGAAAATGCGATGTATATAATCAGTAGAAATTAGTATTTTGTAAAATCTTGCTCAGCAATGAAAAATGTAAGTTTTATGTCAAGTCTTTTCATTAAAGTGCAGCTTTACATTATTACCAAACAGTCAGTGCAGTCAAACACAATGACACAATTTAACAAACTCACACAATACAAAATGAAAGCTGACTTAAAATTTATTACTGACAATTAATTCACCGGGAAGAAATGATAAAGAGGGAAATAATTGAGATTGGTCAGACAACTTTTCATTTTGTTTAGAAGGTGGCTTTTGGTTTTTGACTAGTTGCCGATGAAAATGGTAGTAATGTTAGTTGGATGACTCAATTATTTAATGAATAATGTTTTCAGGAAGAAAGTATCACTACTACAAGTAAAAAGGTTATTGGTTTAATTTCCATGTGATAAAACAATTTAACACAATAGTACAATAGCCAAAATAATTTAAATTAAACGCTTAACGGTGTAGATTCTTAAACATTATTTCTGTTTGACCCACCGGAAACACTTTACCCAGATTTTAGTATTAATGGCGTGTAGTAGTAGTAAAATGTTTTTCTCCACTTGCACTTCTGTGTACTACGAACGAAGAGTACATAATTTATTAATAGGTTAGGTTTACCTCTTGTACATTATTAGCATACTACTCGAATAGACTACGAACTAATACTTTAATTAATTTATATGATAAAATTAAAAAAATTATAAAAATGAAACGTAGAAATCACTTTCTTCATACTCTTAAAACTCATTAAAATATTTCCACCAGTCTATCTTGCATTCAGCAATGTTTTCATATTTAACCGTATTCATTTAACATTTTATTATTGAGTTTAATAATAATATAAACTTTAAACTGACCTATGTACACATTTTGTGTATCGGAAAATTATTCCTGTTGAAAAAAGTGTAAAAGACGGCATTGATGGGAAATATCAAGGGTGTTGTAGTATTTTAATACATGCTCGTCTTAACCTGTCGTTAATTAATTAACAAAAATTGATAAATTAGTTTTATTAAGTGAAGTAGGATAAAATCATTGAATGTAATTCTGTTAAAAAGGTTTGCAATTTGTAAAGGTAATGTACCTGTACTTTACGTATGAGACTTCTACTAGATACTTTCTTCCACTGAAATAGAATGGACAGTGTGTGAGGGAGTGCATGCCAATACGTTATATGATGTAATTATGTAATGTAAATACACCTGGCTTGAATGGGATTAAAGACTTAGGCGGAATTCGTAGCTATTAACTAATTACTAGTAGTAATTGCATAGCAAGTAGCGCACTTACGTGTAATAGAGCAACACTTGCATGGACATAATGTCATTTTTATGCTAAGCTTGTTTAATTTAACACTTTGTAGCATTAGTGTAAGTACACCTAGCGTTGTTTTTGTTTCGTGCAATTATTTTGTTTTAATGTACATGTGTTGTTCTACAAACTGGGTTGAATTAAATAATGAATAGAAGAGTTGTGTAAATGTTGCCTCTTGCGATGAGGTCATGAAAACCACGCCACACTTTACGCAAGTAGTATTATAGTAATTGTAATTCGTAAAAATGAGTGAACCCGTGCATCGTGACGTGAGAATGTCTGAATTTATTTTGTATCGACTTTAAATCGCTGTCTCGATAAATAAAGTTAATAGATTAACTCAATAAAACCCATCAGTATTACCCTTGTTTATTCATTCTTCATGTAATTCACATCTACATAGCTAGGATATTTAAAAAGAGCTAGAGTAATTATACAGTACTACACTCGAAGTATTTTAAAAAGTCCAAGTTTATTTACTAGGATACATTGTCCACCTGCAGTAGATTTTTGTATATAATGTGCTGATTGATGGATTGTAACGATAAATTATGTAATGTAATGTATGTGTATTATCAAACAAAAGGATCAGAGTTTTACTTTCTAATTGACTTTAATACAAATAACTGCAAAAACATTTCCTAAGACAGAAATCGTAGCGTTATTCTTTTACTTCCATCACCACGATACTTAACGTAGCAATTTATTTAAATGACTTTAATAACTCTACAATGGCAGAATCTGATTGATTAAACAAATCGTCAAACTGAGTTCCCACAGTCCAAAGAGTTTCCAAATCTAATTCTTCTCGTTTGCGTTCAACCATGATATGAAGAGCTATGTTGCCGAGATCAAGAGCCAACCAGTCCGTGCTTCTCTCCGTTCCTTCAATACGGGGAAGTACGTCCGACTCTTTTAAGTGCTTCATTTTAAAACGCTTCCGAATAAAAGTCGCAAGGGCATGCATATGTCTTGGATTCCTAGTATTGTTTAAAAAGGCTTAGGTTGTTACTTGTTATATTAGAATAATGAAAATGATGATATCCTTCCAGGGAATAGAATAATGCTCACCTAGCAGTTACAATAACCATAAAATCCACATAGTCAAGCTCCTTGGGTATATCAATTGTGCAAACATCCCGTCCATTTTCCTCACGAAGAATTTCAACCAGCTCTCCGATATCGAATACACCCGTTTTCCCTCCTGTAAGTCAGAACAATTTTTTTTTGAACTTGGTAATTATTTGTTAACCGATTTGAAAGATTTTAAATAGAAAGCATGTAAGTAGGTAGTGAAAGTGAGAAAGTTTACTTCGAAGTAAATAATCTGGTACATAATACGGTTCTTTCTCCACAACAATGGGATTCCACATTTCTTCGGTAACATCTTGAATAACACGCTGTTCATCTTCAAAGGAGATGAAATCCTCTTCAAGGGACTTAGGAATTTTCTTTGATGAATCTTCAATGGTTACTTTGCCTTCTTCGGAGTCATCTTCTTTAACGTCTTTAGGATTTACTTGCTTACAGTACATCCGCACAAGAGGAATTGTGGCGTATATTTTCTTTGGTATTAGCGGATTATTGCAATTAGGAAGGCATGCTAAGGTTTTATTATTGGATCTTTTGCTCAATTGGCGAACGGAACTATTTCTACAGAGTCGATTTAAGGTTGACAGGAACGTGTGAGGTCGAGGCATCATCTTATGTGTGTACGAGATGAAATAAGGACGATGAGAATAAATACAGATCTATCCTAGTAATAAGAAATAAATAAAATCATACAGAACATGAATTGTAATAGGTAACTTTCTTTTTATTGGTTCTTGTTTCGATAGTTTGTGATAACGATGATTTAATGCCACAATAATTAAAAGGGTTGATTTGTAAACAATGAAAATACAATTGTAATGGAACATATTAATAACTGAATGATTAATTACTGTTGTAAATACGTATTTTAGTTATATGTGGATAATTATTGTGCTCCATTATGTAATGTAAGTACATTGGAAAGTTGGAAATAGTATAATTCATGACTTTTAGGTTTTCGGAGTGACGAAGTAATTAATTTAAACTATCGTTACACACAATGACAGCTAATTACTGTTGAATAAGATACGGTACTTATGTGAGTGTAAGATTATTTGATCTGGCTACTTACTTAAAATTAATAGTATGTATAGTAGTACAATGTTGCAAGGACTCTCTTACGTTTATAAGAACAATCACTAGTTCGCAATTTAACACAGACAATTACATCCTTGAACTAAGATAAAAAATTGGAATACATTTACATTAAAACTGAGACAATTATAGATTACAATATTAAATATTTAGGAAATATATAATATTATACCAATACTGCGGATATTACATTATAAGTATGATAATAGGCAGGTGTTGGTGTAGGACAGCCAAACGGTGGAAGGTACAAACGTTTTACTTTATGAACAATAAACCTCTCTATACCTTTTGTAATTCATATAATATAAGTATCATTATTTTCCTGCTATACAATTTGTTTCAAGCATCTACTTTTCATCCATTAGTTCTACGACTAACGTTGTTCCATAAAAACCTTCCGCAACAGCCACCACATCAGCAGTTAGATTAAAAATCGGGTGAATTTTCTTAACAACATTATTTTCATGGCCCAAAATTACTTTTGCTTTGGGGTTAAAATGCTGAGCAGCTGCGAGACCACTTAATGCGTAGCAAGTGTGATAATAATCCCTAGGCTTTCCAGGCTTATCAATGAGACCACCTTGGTTATGCTGACAACATATAAGGATATATTCTTGGAGACCTATTCTATGGAACAACCATTTGTTATCGTCGGGGACAGCTGAGTCGTCTAAACAATCCTGGTAGCTTTGTCCCATCAGACAAAAGCAAGCACCCTGCCAGAAAGCATAGCAGCCGTCAACAAGTTTGTTTGTCCGACCCTGAAATCCACCTTCAAGGGGCATTTGTCTAAAACTTAACCATCTGAGTAGAGCATTCTCGTTGACAAGGTGAAGACTGTCGAGGAGAATCAATGTAGCTACAGCACAGAAAGTGTAACCACCATGGGCTTCCATTCCTGGATTTCCTCCGAATCCACCTTCGTATGTTTGGCATCGTAGAACCCAATCAGCTGTTCCACGAAATAGATTACTATCACTTGAAAATAAATTCGTAAGTTTGGCCACAACAACCGCACAGTACACTGCTCTGACATCGATTTCTCCTCCGCGATGCATTCGAAAAGAACCATCGCTCATTTTCATACTTTGGATAAATTCTAATAAAAGTTCTCGATTGACGACACTTAACGCTTCGGGTGTACATATGCACACTAGAGCGTTTATGGCAGCGTATGTGGCTGCTAAATGAGCAAATTGACCAGGACCTCCTCCAAACCCTCCAGTAGTGTAATCTTGACATTTGGACAAGAAACCACTAATTTGACTGCTTTCTTCTTTGCTTATATTTTCGTCTAACAGATTTAATGAATGTAGAATCCAATAGCAGAGCCAAGGGCGACTTGCGTCCAGCGCTTGGTAATGGTCGGATAATCTGCATAGACCTCTTTTTAAAAAGGCTACGTGCCTTTCTCTATTTAAAACTGGATCATCTCCGTCTCTCGTTTGGTAAATGTCTAAGATTTGTTCTTCGACTTCTTCTTGGTCAACATAAGTTTGCGTTATGTGCCCATCATGATTAGATGCAGAAGATTCAATTGTCGAAAGCACTCTTCGTTTTTCTTCGTTGGCCATTATGTTTTCAGTTTCCACTTTCCACTTCTGTAATTAGTTAACAATCATATTCATACTTCTAAGCTATAAACAAATATTTGAACAGCTTCTACAATGATGTATTGTTGATAATTTAAGTAACAGGCCGGTTTCTGGTCATTACCTAAAATTAGTTGTCCAAAGTATTTCGTTTTGTACTGACAAGCCGATTTTAGTGCGTATGTAGCATTTTAAGAAGATTCAGTCATAAAGTGAAAATTAGATTTCACATCTACTAAGTTAGTACCTATAAAAACATTCAACAAACACGAACTTAAAATCCAGTATGTATTCAATAACGTTATCTACTTGCACAGTACATTGCTCCAAAATCCAAAAATTACTTGTACTTTCTCCCTACGAATTCGTTTATACGCAGTTTTGATTTCTCTTCAAAAATATATTTGTAAATTAAACCATCATTTAACACAATCCGCTTACAATGAAAAGACCTATCACTTGAATACTACACCTATACAACATAATTTAACAATGCTTATTTTAAGCTTTGAAAAATAGCCGTAAAAATCATGAATTATACAATTTCTCAAACTCATAGGTTATAAACAGGATCCGTGTCCTGTTAAGGGCCCGAGAGCAAGAATAGCTAATAATAACTCATAGCATACGGAGATAAAGAACCGACCATATTTAACCATAAAGGCTGTGTAAGAAAATGAAATATTGCATTTAATCATTAATACTTACCTTACTATAATTGTTGTGTACTGCTACTTGACATTTGCAGAAACCAACAGCCGATGACTTAACTAAATGACACGATTTGTACCCTCCACTCCAGATGTACAGTATTTTGTAAATGGCATCAATGGCACAATGAGCAATTAGAGTTTAAACACTTTTCAATGTTCAACTATACTTTCTCTCTTGTTTTGTGTTTGTTCTAACGTTGGACATTGGACGTCGGATGGGTCTCTGGTTTAAGCAATTAACTTTAAATTCAACTGGCGCCCACAAAACTGCTTTGAAGTGTCCGATTGGATTAATGCTACTCAATATCAATCATTATGGAGCCGATCATATAGATACTGCTTATGGCTTACGCTTCATCAACTTCAGTAAAACTGATGAAAACACAAAAAAGACGGGCATTTTATTATTTACTAAATAGTCAATTACTTTGTTGTTTGTACTGTAGCATTGATTTTCTAAAGCGAGTTAAGAATGTAAAAAAGTAAATGGGATTACCTCAGGTTGCTTTCATCCGCTTTGTTGTTTGTACGAGACTCCGGGACGACGCTGCTGTTGTTTCTGTTTGTGACTTGTTTTATATTAATTTATTCGGGAGCAATCTGCCTGGTTGATTTCGTCGGTGGGATTGGGATTTGTACTTTACAAGAAGAAGGCAGACTTGCACTTGCTGAGTGATTCTTTTTAGAGTGCCATATCAATGTTGAATGTATCTTTCTTTAAGACTTTCACTTTATAGCTTTGCAATACAAAATCCACTCTGTTCCTAAAGAGTGTCCTAAACTCTATGCATCCTCTCTGCCCTCGTTTCGTTCAGTAAACACTTGGAGCAAAATGTTCCAGCAGAAAAATTCCAGTTATTGTGACCTGAATATACCGATTGGTCCGAACACCCGTCAAATCTGTGAAAGAGCTATTGAACGTAAGCTTCGCGTAGTATTTTTTGCATTTTCACCGAATGAATTCCCTAATTTTTATCATGCGTTGATTTTGTATTAATTATCCTTTAGCTGAATATCGTACGATAATACAGGAATAGATTCGGAGGATCTCATGGTAGGATATAGAGAGACTAGCAATTACTTTTGGGCGCCATCTTACTACATCCTTTAGATGGCGCATTCGGGTGCCTTGCGTAGGTGGGGGTGGATGGCGGATGGTTAGTTGCAAGTTTCGTAGCAAAACCAGAAGTTTTCTGTCTCAAATGCAAATGCTGGAAAAAGTCGGGATTTAATAATACGGAGACGATGGGAACTTTCTCTGCTTTCTCGGATTTCCATTTGTAGATCAATTTATTATTGCATTATTGATAGGAGCACATTGGGTGCAAGAAAGAATGCTCTAAAAGTATTCTTCAACTTTTATGAAATGTTATTTTTACACTTTTAAAGTGTAAAGGTGAAAGGATGCTTTTCCCAAGACGAATCAGAGCAATAATGGCCAAGATGAAAGAAAGCAACCTGACTCCACTTTGATAAAAAAAAATCTTCCTCCGGTATAGTTATTTCTTCCAGCGAAAAGTTATTTTTCCTTAACAAAACTAATGCTGCTTCAGTCTAGATGGTTCAATTCGTTTAAAAACTGAATTTCGGGGTATATATAATACATGTCAGTATTCAGGGGGTGGGCAAAAGAGCAATTGCATCCCCCGAAATCCCAGAAAAGAGGTTATATTGCTCTGAAAGGGCAAAAATGACCTCTTTTTTGTGCATTTTGCCCTCCCCGAAATCGATTTCTGGATACGGACGTGATATAATACATAAGGCATTTAATTTAAGTATATAATGTAGTTGTAGTATAACATTTTTTCTGATTTTTTACTGGACAGAAAAGAATGAGTCATTTTGTTTTGTAATTTAATTCTGTTATCTCGTGAACGGAAAATGTATTTTGTAAGCTTGAACTTTGTTGTAGCTAAAAGCGGGCCACGCTATATGTTTAGAAAGAATCAGTCAGTATCTATGTCTGTACAAACCACAAGCAACATAAATTAATTAGGTCATTATATATTATAATTAATTAACCACAAATAATATACAAAATAATTAATTTGCATGGTTTGCAGTTGGATTTCGAGTTTTGGCAATCAATACTCCAGTAATAGCAAAGGACTATTTGGCACAACAAAATGGGGCTAAGAAAGGAGGTAAAAAGAGAAAGCTGGAAGAACGAACAGGGGGAACATTAGCTGCGGCGGCTGCATCAACCACAACCACAATGGCAAGTCAACAAATTGGAATTCCTCTACCTCCGCCTTATGACTGGATTAACAAACTCATTACTCAAAATGAAGGTCTCAAAATTTTACATCGTTTGACGGTCATCTTTAATGACGTGAATGAATTTCAAGCAGTTGTACGTATAGTTGCTTATAATTTTATAGTTATTAAAATTGTCGTATGTAAAATTAACCTTGAATTTTCATGTTGCTTATTGGGAATAATTACTTTGCAGCTGAATCATAATAATTCGAGTAAATATGATATTTTTGCTGGAATTCCGACAAACCATGAAGCACTGCACGTAAGTTGAGTTACACTTATTTCACAAAATATTTTATACGGGGATATCTATTTCTATTTTTTATATAAATATGTAAGATGAATGTGTTTTTACATTTTAATTTCTTTTCAATTACACTAGGGTTGTATAATTTCTACTACCCTTATATTCGACATCATATCCTTTGATTTTGAAGGACCTTATTGGATAAATAAAATTATGATGAAAAGACAAAAGGGAATTTTAGCCGGAGATAAGGAAATTTTCTTTGAAGTTTCATATGCAGCTTCTTTTCATGGTGATGCTCCATTAGAAAATATGCTATACACTGCACATAGGCTTACTGAAGACATTTGTACCAGAAGACTGAAGGTACTTCTCAAAACTATACACATCAGTAAGTTGCCAATACCAATGTAATGTGCCAATAATAATTATTTTTACCTTCTTATCATTAATAGAATATCATCATTACTAGTGGAGCTGCCAAGCCTTCCGAATTAAGGACTCCTAAAGACATTCTTGGAATGTAAGTACCTACTTATACTACTAATCAAGAAAATTAGAGTCTATATAGTTTATGGATGTATAATATAGAATGTAATTTCTTATTTTTTGCTATGTAATGTAACTTTCTTTAAAGTCTACTGTTTAAGTATATTATACCTAATGGATGCTTGCAGTTGTAACATTGTAAGTTGTATATAACATTGTAAGTAAGCATACACATTTGCAAATTTGTCAAAATTGAAAAGCGTTCCTTAGAAAGAATCCTATTCAGCTTTATATGTAAATGGGGTTCGTTATAAATAATAAAAATCAAGAAGTGAAAATGACCAATTGCGATATATATTATAATTAACAAATAATATCAATTCTGTATATATTATACCCTAATGACACAGATAGGTTCTTCAATTTTTGTTTAACATGTCTCTAGTGTATATAGTTTTTTATCACTAGATTCGCGTTTGTATGAATAAGAATACTTATATTGTATATGTGATCTCCTTGCAGTGGATTCTTACTTGATTTGGATGAGACGACAACGAGAATATGTATCAGAGAACACTGTAATCGTTTAGTAAGCAAAGCAGGTGAGTATCAACCATATAGATTTATGCATAAATCTGTATGCACATTATATGTACCTATTGGTAATTGATATGAAATGTTGTGCTGCTCATACACCATCATTGCATCATTACATTTTTCCTTTGACTATTTAGATTTAAGGAAGCATGGCAAAACATGGGTTGCCTTTATTCCTGAATCTAGTTCCAATTCAATTCCAGATTCCAAATCCAAGATGGATCAAGATCAAAAAGGATAAAAAAGCAGGGATTTATAATGACATTTCATCTCCAAGGAATATCCAGCTTTGTTGTATGCAGCAAAATCATTTTATACGAATAATAAATTCTGTGGTACAAACTCGTGCTGAAGAATATTTTTATCAATCCATGAACCATGTCACTCATGTGTTTACATGTAAACACACACTTAATTTAATTCTGAGACATATTTATAATTCATTATATTGTATTTCTAACTTTCATCTCACGACCATAATATTCAAAAGCCTACGTACTTCGCTTTCCCAAATACAATAGGTATTTTTATTTACATTAGGTACCTAGGGACACAATCACATAAAATGAATGCAAACAGTTCTGCGTCAAATAGTAGACGTATACTTTCACCATCCATAATATATTATTCACCATATTGCGTCAAAGTTTTTGCTTGCAATCTAGCAAAAAATGTAATTGTGAATGCCCTTGAATTGTACATATATTTACCCGAAAAATGTAGGCCCCTATAAGCATCCCTATAAATATCCACCTTTTCTATACTTGTATCAAGGTCGTATCCAGGATTTCATTTCGAGGGGGGGCACCAAGGTCAAAATTTTATTATAAATTGCAATTTTCGCACGAAGCGGAAAAACATTGAGCCAAAAACACCCTAAAAAGTATAAAGCGCGGAGTGCAAATATTTTCGGGTACTTTTTCGATTTCGGGCTTTTTTGGCAAATAAACTCTTTTTGGGGGATATCGGGTGGAGACTGGAGAGGCACGCTCACTAGTGCAAAATGTTGTTGTGCGAAGTATTCTACATTATCCTGCCTATTATGTACCATAATTCGGATCTAACTTTGTTCACAACAGTGTGCAATTTAGTAATGCACTCCTCCAACTATTAACTACTAGGTAGACTAGGTACGTATGTATATCAAGAGCTGTACAAACATAGAGCAGACATCAAGGTAACTAAAGATACTTGAGATACTTACCATAATCTTACCTTCTACGATGTGTGGGCGTACAGTAGTCTCCATTTGGGGTTTCTGTATGTGTGTCATCACACTGCACTGCATTCTCTATTCCTTTGCAATAAGTCATCAATGTGACATGATGCGTGAATATTCTGATTGTACGTGTATTGTCTTATGTAGGTATGCAGTATAATATGGTTTGAACGTGAAGCAAAGATAGTAGGTATTTACCTATAAAGCCATTTATTTTCCCGTTCAAATAAACAGGTACCCAAATGGTCTAGGTTTAGTATTTGCTAATATAGGTTGACCTTCTAACCCAAACATTCATAATTTGATAATCATAATTGTGTAAATAAAGTTTGTAAACAGTGTATGGAGCAGGGTACTGCAGTTTCTTAGAATCCTTATGTATATATACATTGTCAATAACTCAGCAGACCACATGCTAAAAGCAGTTTGTAATTAAAATATCAATTATATGTGGTTTAAGCAAGTTAAGCTTCACAAAGGACATATCACAAAGACCATGGTGGAGACTATTGGGTTCTGCACGTGTAATCTGTCTGGGATGTGTTGTTTGTGTGCTTGTATTCGACTGCGAATGCAATGGAAATTATTTACATGTAATGCACAGAGAGCTAAACTATTAGAGGGTTATAATTTATTTGATGTAGATTCGAGTGCTGTCGACCAGACCGACAGACAGACAGGAACCCTTTGGAATTGAGTGCAAAACATTCTACATAACATACTGTATTGAGCTGGGTGGATTGGATTCAATGTATGTCCTTGTGTTCTACAATACAACTATGACTGCAGTACTGGTTAGATTCAATCTCTGCTATGCAAAACTGCTCACAATGCCATTGTCTAAACATTTGGTGAAATGATAACTCATTAAATAAAACACATTTTAATATACAAAATTATTTACTACCTACTCTACTAATTTAAACATTAGTATTGCATAAACATACCATAAATACTATTACACACTTACAATAATACATACAACAATGCTACACAACACACAAGGAAACACAGTTCACACTAAAGGTATTTACCTACCACTAAATTACACAAAGAAATCCAGCAATAAGTTACTATAATTCAATTGCAATTCTTTTCATGTGGACTAGAATAAAAGTTATTTCTCCTTGTATCTAGAGTATATAGAACATGCAATATTTTTGTCATTTCATAATACTAGTATTATGTATTATTACTTTACATTACCTACCTAATGCTTTTAACATTGTACACAATACTCACCTAACCTACAGATATAATATAAGTACATATTTACTCTAAATACAATCTTTAGTTCCCTTTATAAGATATACATTTATCACTATAACGTTTATAGACTGGTTAGAAGAATAAGTACCTATGTATACATACAACTTACAATTAGTACTACGTTTAAATGGTTTAAATTATAAGTACTTTCTATACACCAAAATGCTTTCCAATTCTGTAATGTTATTACTATTCTATTAGTTATATTTATTTTACAGTTTATTGATTCTAGTCTTATACTGGATGTATGTATACTTTATAACATAAGAGAGTCGCCACAAATGGATTACAAACAAATATGCAGAGATACCATAGAGTTTCATTTCATTACATCCTTTTAGTAAACTACATATCTACTATGTATATAACTGTATTATTTGTTGCTAAATATCCTAATAATTTTAAATACCTTTCAACCCAGAAACCTTGATACTTCCATTCTATTTATGAAGAAGAAGAATTGTATTATTTAGAAATGCTCAGAATTTAAAAGGGTTCTTTTTCAATTCATAGATATTTAAAAGCTTCTTATGCCAGACATTTCACAAAAAAGAGCTTGCTGTTTTGTAGTGACCCCAAATTAGGGTTTTCTTGAAGTAAAATGCAATCTCTTTTCTCCTCTTCTTCGGTGCTTCCACGAACCTTTTTCAGAGGCACATCATTAAGCCTCAAGTACTGAATTGATACATTTCAAAGTAAACAAAAACTTAAGGGTAAAAGTAAAACTAAAGTATAAACCCTTATAGTTTGTCAGATCATCAACTTGGAATACTTTCTCCCCTTTAAAGATACACAAAGCAGGAATAGAAATAATTACAGTGAAGGAAGTTTAAACTTGTTTAATTGCAAGTGGAATGAGCGAGCGTAGTCGCTGAACTCACAAAATTACTCATCTACTAATTCTAGTATACATCAAAGTTTGTTTTTATATACAATATTCTTCCTAAGTTACTGATTTCTCATCCAGAATGGCATTTAAAGTCCATTCAATACACAACTATTAGGAAAATACAACATTTAACATCAATATTAACTTTATTTCATACATTTCTCAAAGATTCTTTCCACACGATCTGATATAATATTATTATTACCTATAATAACGTCTGGTCCACGCTCAGCATTAACAACTTAGAATTATCAAAATCAGCAAAATATTATGCGATATCAATGTAGAATTATAAGTACCAGTACACTATCCAACCAAACTACTGTTATTCTCAGGCGCGTACCCAGGAGAGGTGCACGTGCAACCCCCAGAATGATAAATAATTAGGTTATTTCTGTGTACAACCTTTTTGTACACCACCAGCTTATGATCCTGGGTACGAGCCTGGTCATCCTAATGTGCATTAAATACATAATATTATGTATGTACGTTTTCAACTATCAACATTTACACTGTCTCTTATATTTTCTAGACACCCTATGTATGTATATAGATGCCTTAGATGCTAGAGAGTTATTTCTTTCTGTAAGCTTTACATATAGTTAATAAATATTATTATTATTATTTATGACTAAGTCTAAACCAGATACTTATACGAGCTGTGTTGTTCTGTTACCAATCCGTAATTACATCCAAGACAGACTCACTTTCCATAAATCCTTACATTTCTCATTGTCTCTTATTGTACTTAAGGAAACGATACAGATACAAAACTCCATGGCTATGCAATTAGTTGGACCAACCTTGTCAAATCCTGGAACGACTGTAACAGTCTTTAAGGGCCACATTCCCCTATTTTCATAATTTTATATTTTTGCAAACGAAGATTTGGATTATTCAGACAGATATGATTTGTAGAAGGATATCACTATAATATATGTGAAAGTAAATGTACATTCATTATTTACGTATAGACAAGTCACACAAGTAGTAGTGTAGTTTGTCACATGCATATAGAATACAGACAGATAGATGAGCTTTCGCATTATCCAATAATGTGCGCACTTGTACATTGTACATACTAGGTAGTTGTAGTTGTACTTCTGTAATTCATAAACCTATTTAGGTGTGTTATTAGTTATTAGTGTATCTAACTATAATAGGTATAGAGTTTTTCATTAATATTTTAGTATTCGCTATTCTCAATTGACCCCACAACCTCTCAATCTGTACTCTACTACTACTCTAAACGTCTAAAGTCTAAACTATTCTCATCGAGTCAAAATAAAACTAGAAACTTTAAGATGATTTTGCTAGAAGTTGTTATATTCAAGTTGATAATTGTATTTCAATTGCTTCATAGTTGCTTTGTTTGATACGTATCCTTATGTTATTAGAGAAAATACAAAAACCAATATTATAAGACATCAGAAAATATTAACACTGTAAGAAAAAGGGTTAAACCTAACAAAAGAGTCGAACTAATGAAGGTTACAGGTTCATTTATCAATCTTTCTATTGTATGTATAGCAGGACTGATTGTGAGTTCTATACTGACTAGGTAGTCTAATATACAAAACTGAAGTTACCCAAAGATATTGCGACTGTAGAATCAATAACGAATTATTATGTTACCAATGTACGTACAGTTGTTTTGTACTTAAATTACTTCCATGTACTCCACCGTTTCTTTAGTTTTGGGAATTTCGTAAAAAGATTCTTCCTCAGTTTCCTTCGCACCGTGCATTTCCTTTAGAGTCAAACAAAAAGTACAATTATAATTATTACGATTTTAATTTGACTGCAACATGAGATGAGAAATAGGCACCTAACTACACAATTTACGAACACAAATTCATACTTTGTGAAAATAAACCCACGCTCAGTCGATATTTTGCTTTTTAAGCGTTCATTCATAAAAAGATCTATAGGTATAGATATACAATTTGTTGGTTCATAAGTTCGTAATAATGAGATTTTCTGAAGTACTCGGTTCTATGTATGTAGTTCTAAACCATGTCAACACAAAATTAATTACGAGCTGTGTTTCTGTTTCAATAAAGGCTTTCATTTCATGTAAATTCTATTTGCCTCTGCAAACTGTCAAGTATGCATCAAAAGACAATTCTCATAGTAGTTTTGCCAAATGACGATCGATATCCCTAAACCTCAATTTTCCATATTTATTTAGCATAATATATGTATTTGCACTTTCCATGAAAAGTTTTCATCGACAAAAAATACTTGTAACACGCGTTACATGTTATGTATTGCATGTTTGCTTTTTAAAAATGCATACACATGTGTGTACATGATAATGAATCGGAACCGTACCCAAAATAGAGAAAGGCTTTAGTTCAAATCAATATGATATGATGAGTAGGCGACAAAAAGACAATTATAGTATTGTGTTGTTAATGAATGTGCTAATAATTTTGTACCTGTACCTGCTTTGTTCTGTATAAATTCCTTACATAATTTCATATGGCTTGAGCGAACTTTGTATGCATAATGAAACAAATTGGTGTGTAATGTACCTTGAAAGCCTTTGTGAACTTTTCATGAATTGTAGAAAACGTGAGTCTATCCTTTGGTTCCGTTTTCCAGCATCCTGCCATGATTTCGCATATTAATTTCGGAGAGTCACTTGGTGGGGAAAGAAGCACTCCGTCCAATATCAACTGCACCACCTTCATAAAACAAACAAGATTACAATCTAAGTACTATTACGTTACAAACTTATTCCGTCAATTTTTTGCGGATTCATGATGAAAGAGTATGCAAATCCCTGAAAAAAATGAATTTCAAGGAGTGGGTGTTCATTGTGAAAGAGATGTGTAGAATTTTATCCTCACTCTTACAATTGGCTCAGCTCATGTCATGGCAGGGAAAGAAATTTTATTTTGTTAATGTTTTAGTTTTAAATGTCAAATCTTTGCGATGATTTACATAGAAGTGTTTCTGTGTTTGCCTATAAAATATTACAACCCCAAAAAAGTTGTATTTATATTAATGCTCCAGAAAATCATTTGTCCAGACCAAAACATTTCATTAAAAAGTTTTTGGCAAGGAAATAGAAAGATAGGAAGAACAGACTGAAAGTTTAGGGGAAAGTAATGAGAAAGTTTTGGTCTTAACACATTCTTTAACACAAAAGGTTTGAGTGGTCGGTTCTGAGCTTTTTGTTTCATGCTATCATTTGCTCCATCCAACAGAATGGCCTGAATTCGGAATCTGGATTATAATCTCTCAACTCAAGGGAGTGAAACCTCTTGAACTTTCCACAATACAATGATCTCTTTATAACCCCACACAACGCGAAACGCAAATATATATACAGCATCTTTCATTTCCTCCTTGTCAGACAAATGAATATACGTAAAGTACTTTACGATTTACGAATAGCAGATCTGCTTTAACCCACATTTGCGTGGGTGTAAACAATGGACGATACAACTACAACGATATTCAGCAAAGCTACGAAATGTGTGGTGAAGATGATCACATAAGTAGTCAGAATTAACATGAGAAACCGAGCAGTCATACTGAAACAGAGTACCGTAGTTCACGTTTTAATTCACCAGGGACCATTTAATTCACCACTGGTGAACTATACTGTCCTTAAGTAGAAATTTGTCCTCTCCAAATTATAATTCACCAGGGACAAAATAATTCACCACCCTATATGTACAATACATAATACCTAATAGGTATAGAATACGAAACAGCCCAATACATACTCCGCTGATAAGCAACCAACCTTTTCTAGTTTTAGTCTTGACATAAT
>JAQFYB010000540.1:0-50539 GCA_034694085.1 Pogonognathellus longicornis
TGTTCTAGGTGGACTTGGCTTGTTGGTTGCACTGATAATTCAACTAATCCCGTTCGTAGAACGGGCCTTTTTACCTTACAATATATAAACCTACAAAAGTAGGTGTAAGAATTTAATCAACTTGTGTTATATAAAATTCAAGAGATTTTTTACTTTTCAGGGATTCATTTATGTGTATAAAAATGGTATAGTCAGGTAGTATACAAGAGAGTGATTAAAACACAGTTTCGAATCATTCTTACGCGCATTCTAATTGCATGATGAAAACTCCTCCTTCGACTTGTCTCGTTGATTCGTCTAGAAACTAATTTCAAATCAAATATCTAGTAGACGCTTTTGTACTTCTCTCTCTCACTCTGTGACTCTCCCGTCTTTGGTTTGCCAGCAAGCAGACTTTCATTTCTCATCTCACAACCAACTCCGAATGACTTGTGTCTGCCATTCCACACACCAAAACCATTCCATTCTACACACACACACAAAGTAGCAAGAATTCGGTGGCATTCGTATATACACACTACGCACAGAGTCACACAACTACTAACTATTAGTAACCGCTTTTAGAAACAGTTCTTTCTGTCTATGTATTATTTGTATGTACTAATAGTCAACTCCATCCACTTGGGTTGGATCTCTCAGACTTCTCAGTTGAGACACAGAAGAACTTCTTCTATAATAGTCAAAGAAGAAGGAAAACTTTATACAGGGATCTACAACTAATACCATTGTTGTTCCTATGTGCTATACTAATATTATTTACACATATAAGTCTGAATTGAAGAACATTTTACTGTTAACTGTATAGAAAGATTGTGTAGTATGTTTTGAGTATAGTATAACGGCAGTAGGTACCTTTATGCGTTTTGTGTAAACCTCCTTGCTGTCGTATACTTCAGTTTGTAACATAAATATATCTATAATGATTCTTCCTGCTTGTATTCCTTTCTTCCTTTTCCTTGTCTTCAAAAGTTTCTTAATTAAAACATAGTTGAGGCTACTGTACTTTCTTCTGCGTGTAGCTCCATATGTAAAAGTACAAATTACAAGTACATAATAAAATACAATACTACTCTTTTATATACATAGCTATTTATTTAGGTATATATATATTATTACTACATGCACTAACTAAAGTAGGTACTCTGTTTCTGTTTATCGGAGTGGAAAGTCGGGAAACGTATGACACGTTAACTATTTTTGTAATGAAAAGTTAGTAGGTACTAGGTACGTAGTAAAAACAAATTAAAACATTGTACATCTTTATGTACATAGCAAAATGTAGTCTATAAACTAACAATGTCCATATTAATATTAAAACTATCTCTGAGTCAATTGTGATTTACTTGTAAATGAGTACTAAAATATTATATCTAAATTAGATTTTAGGTTAGTCGATTGTACGGTTGCTATTAATGAAAAGATTATTTCATCCCAAAACAACAATGAAAAATTCACAACAAAAATGCAGCTGCTCATACTCATAGCAAAAGGTTTGCAATGAAAAAAAAGATGAGTAATCTTTGTATTATATATTTTCTTTTATATTTTTATCCTATTTCAATATGGACAAATACCTATCTAAATATTTTAATACAGATATCTTGATACACTTTTATTCCTCATTGCAACTGTGGTATGCTAACGCAGTGTTTTAGTTTGAGTTGAGTATGGACATTCATTATTCATTGCATGGTGCAGAATGAAATTCAAGGATAAAGAAATAAGGATGCTATCCTATGTATATACATAGTTACAAATACAAATGCACGGCACAAACTACACTTTCAAAAGTTATAAAAAGTTAGTTGACACATTAGAAAAAGCGACAAACGACCCACCTGGCATTCGTACGTGCCGTTGTCCCTCCGCTGGACAAACTTTATCTGGAGCGTCCACTCGTCTGATCCATCCGCATGCAAAACGTGGAATCTCTCATCGTTCGTGTACGTCTGCTTCCCACTCGTCAAAATATGCCAGTCTCGTCTTCGTACCCACGAAATCTGTGGAACAAGGAAATTCGAACAAGTTCAGTCATTCATATTGAAAATGTATAAAGAGTAAGACGAATTGGATTATACGATTATATATCAACATCCTGCTAGCAGACTTTATATACTCTAACTATATACATCTATGTGTTTAAGGTATACACACTCATACTGTATACCACATTGAAAATTCTATACAGGGTTGTGGTACCTACGGGAGAAAAACACATCATGTAGAAAATTGTATCTGAAATGTGGAGGAAATATGTATAAATGCTCTAGAAGAAGACTAATGTTACACACCCCTCATTCGACTCTCATCTCACTTGTACAAGAATTCGGAGAAGAATTATACTTCCGTATATACAGTTGCTTCAGCGTCGCCGGCCGTGTAGAATGCACGCTTCACAACTACAAACACACGGATCAGATACAGATAGATAGAGAAAATTGTATGTACCTAAATGCATGTATATCATATATAAGATGGATAAAGACACTGGATTTTCCTCTGACTTTTTCTCGCTTTCCTTTGAAACACATACACACACTCTGTCTATACTTTACACTTTCGCGTTTGTTTAGTTTCTCATTCCTAGCCGTTAGCTCGATTCAAGTTGAAGTTTGAGAAAAGCTAACGTGAAATCTAGTAGTACGAGTAGTGTAGTAGTAGTAAGTGCTGAGTGTCTATTTCCTCAAGTAGAAGAACAAGCATTGGTTGTATTCGTAGTAGTAGTAGTATTAGTAGTAGTACAGGGAGAGAAAATCCACTTGGTTCGTTTTCAGTTATAAGATGCACACATTTTCCGGAAACTCGAATTTCATACTCCATCAACTCAAGCACACTTCTTTAGCAAAGAAATGAAAGGCTAAATTCTAACTCACCTACTACGACACACATACACACAGAGAAAAGTAAGAAGGACTACTATGTATGTATGATGTAAGTAAAAGTAGAATTGTACAAGGAGGAAGAAAACCTATGTAGTACAGTTAGTATACAGATAGAATGTGTAAAACGTATTATTCCCATTTCTAGTTCTATTTCTACTATCGGTATGTCTACGTAGTAGCGACTCCCAGTTGCAGTTACATTACATTACATCTGAAAAGTGTATTTTAAAATCCATTGTATAGTATCCTCCACAATTCATAACTCCAGCCGCCATTCATATCAAGTTGGGCCAGGGATGGTGAGAGTCTGCATGGAAATCCCATAGGGAGTTTATGACATCGTGACTTAAACTAATTCCAAAGCAAAAAAAATAGTTCAAATAACTCTCACACAACGAAAACTACTAGTAACAAGAAAACTCGCTACATACTTCAGTTACTTACGTTACGTTGTGTCATGTAACATTACATTACATTACAACGTTTCACTTTCACTCCAGCAAACTCAGCATTTTTATTTACCATTATTTCTTTCCAGCCGCAGCCCTATAGTCCATTCCAGAAACTATCATACTGTAGCTACATACATACAATACACATCAGTAAGAATAACAACAGGAGAAAAACATGTAGAATAAGAAGAAGAGTACAATAAGTACAGATGCTATCAGCAAATATATTTATATATAAATATAATATAATATATCATGAAAGGACGTATCCCGAAATTGATTTCGGGGAGGTCGAAATCCTAGTATGAGGTACAAACGTGTGTAATTGTAAGATTGCGGTTAGCGCAAACGATTAGAATTAATTTCAGCCAAAATCAACGTAAAATGCATTAAATTCTCGCTTAGCGCAAAAAATTCTTTATTTCTTTGCAATTTTACAGTAAAACAACCTACTGTTTTGGATTTCGGGGGAAGGGGGAATTGTCTTTTTACCCCGTCTGTATACGGGTTTGTAATCTTGTACAAAACACAGTTTTCGGTGTAATATATGCTTTATATATCGTGTTCTTATTTTTCTTGGGTACACTAGTGTTGTAAGTATATATAGTAGCAAAAGTACAAAATCCAGTTTCCTTTCTGGATGCTATTTCATGCTGGCTATCATTCTCCGTGTAAACTATACAGAGATTGAATAGAGGTACAGTACAAACATACTGTGCTAATAGTACTAGGTACTACATGACTGTGCTCCTGGGTTATTTTATTTCACTTGATATTTGATATGAAGAATGTTCTCTTGCTCTTTTTGTCTGTAGAAGAATCTCTCGGATACAAAACTCATTGGGAGTAGCGGGGTTTGTAGTTGTTATAGTCTTGTACTATTGCACTGAACTACAAATACTACAAATGGGTTGCATCAGAAACCGGCGTGTACGACTACACTCTTCTTATTTCTACGTGCATTTTCTGTTCTCCTTTATTATCTGTAATGTCCAGGCCTAAAATAATACTAGTACAGTTACAGCAAAGTAAGTACAGTATTGTATGTGCATAAAGCATTACCTATAATAATATTAGTCATCCTATAGAATACTCCCCTATCTGTATCTGTACTTTCTTTGTATAGAGAGAGAGATTGCAGTATGTACAGTACAGTACATGGAGCAGTCATCATTAGAGCACAAGTGACTGCTCTGATTGCTTCCGATTTGTTGCCGACCGCCTTTCTGATGTATTTTTCTCAAGACGTATTATCTCCCACAAGCACATGAGTCTAAATAGCTCTGAAGTAAACACAAACAGCCTTTAGTATTCTTCAACTTGACTGCTGTATCTATTTATGCAAATTTACGACTAAGCTTCAAAAATGCATTCAGTCCATTCTATCATAAACGACAATCTTTGCATATTGTACAAGGCCTACTTTCTGCAAAACTTGGTATATGAAGTAGGTACCATAGAAGTATTAAGTCTATTACATAAGGATGGAGATATAAAGGCCATTACAATTTTATGAAGTGCTCTACATCCACTACACAACACAAGTTGTGTGTGATTTTCAAATTTTTATTTTCCTGTACTGAATAATATTCCTACAATGCTATTGCATTTCCCGAGCTCAGAGTAGGAATATGAACGATTGTAATCGAAGTAATAATAATAGATTGTGTAACATCGCAATATAACTTGATTTTACTGCAGCAGACTCACTCATTGCACTATACACAGAGTATATTACATAGACCATACCGCATCATCTCCACGCTAATAACAGCAACAGGAAGGGATTTTTCAAAGAAAATCGTCTCTGACGAGAATCATAAATAACAGACTTAACGATGGTTATTTCCGAACTTGAATTCATAACATGGGAGCGCTAACAACACCATGCATAGCTCATATACCTACACGTATTACTTTAGAGGTACCTACACTGACTATAGGAATCCTATAAACGAGAAACACTCAGAATTTACAATCTAGTTCACTATTTATTTATGTGTGTACAGAATGTGTGCATTTTCGCACTGTTTATAGAATTAGAGTGTTTGTATGCAAATGCAAAAGGACATTTCAAAGAAATCAAAATGGAATTTGAAGAGTTTTAGTGAATTTTGTATTTTGTGTGTCATACAATAAATCTTAATGCTATTACCACGAGGAAGTCTGAGCAGTACCTACAACAGTCTCATGTAAGTTTGCAATAACGTTGTGGTATTCGCCTGTGGCTGAATTTGGACATTTACATTTAGTTTAGCTCTGTAAAAATGCAAGTCAGGAAGATACAATAATACTCCTATATAATATTATTACCTTTCGTCTAGCATTATAATTATATTGAGAATGAAATTCATCTCGTGAGTTTTGATTAATGAGCTCTACACGTCCGTTTTATTTGGTTGTCTTGTCGTGCACCAGTCTCATGTCTCATGTCACTGTTGTGCGTAGCAACTCTCAAGCTATAGGCTTCGAGTGACTTTCAGCCATTTTCTCCCGTTTTGACTTGAGTTCAATTTAGTTTTTCCTACTCTAAAATTATGTAATAATGTACCTAGCTGTATATTTACCTAATGTAGACAACAATTCATCATGGAATACTTAGAAGGATATCATTTATGTAATCAGATCTTGAAAAATCATAAATGTACATAAATATGATTTTTATTGTTGCCTAACATAATCTTTATTTATACTAGGTAGGCATTAGTGTACCATTATTCTACTTTCTTAATGTTTTACTGTTTTATTTAGGTATGCACTTCAGTCACAGAAGTAAGTCAACTTGTCAACTGAGGCTAAAAAGCTTATTCAAGAAAATAAAATCTACATTAGGTATCTCATGTACATGTAAGTAGCATACATTCCTTCCTGAGGCAAATAAGTAGTTCATTTTTCGTAGTAGCACTATAATAAGTAGGTATAGGATGTGACTCATGTGACATGAATATTTTAGTAAGGATAATGTTATGCCAAGATAATTATGTAATACATACGTTTTAAATTACTTCTAGGTATGTATGGTATCGTCAAATTATAAACTGTTTATGCATTACAGTTTGTACATAAGAAAATGATAGCTATGTAGACTATGTACGTGTATATGTTAATGTTATTCCACGTGAAATCATAACTTTATAACTTTATTAGAAAGCTTGTTTATAAAAAATTTGTAAAGTTCTAACCTGATAACTTTAGAAATACAAAATTTAATAAAGCTAAAAATAATTTATAGGTAACCTTATAATGCAACAATAATAATATAAGCAACAAAGTTTATGATAGTACAATAATACCCAGTTAATACTGGCACACTGGTATTACTGTAAGCATTACTTGTTAGTTGTTACATGTCATTTTAAAAGAGATTGCATTATTTGTACAATCAAAAATTCAGCATTTTCTATTATTTGGAGACAGGAAGTTCTAAAAATGTCAAAAGTCCAGATTTGAACTACTTTTAGCAGCAATAAATATTAAAGCATGTCGCACCAATTTTTATGTGAGTAATGAGTTTATTGTAATGTTTCCAGCATTATGGTAGAACCAATATCGAAGAAGTTTAGCACATTGATTTATTTTTCACTACCATGAATTTTATGAGGACATTCTCGTTACCATATCTCATTTTCTGGCTACAGACGTGCAATTTTATTAAGGTTGTTAAATATTTATTGGTCACTCAATGGCTATAATCTGCATATCAGAACAAACATTAATGAAAGGTGTATCCACTTAAGGAAAGTATATAAGTATACGGCTAATGTAACTAATACATACCTGGATAAGTTACTCAGAACAATTTATTAACTTATTTATGACTTATTTATATTTTAACCTACCTACCATACTATGTAATCCAACTATGTTGGTGGTGAAAGTATGAATTATGGGTTATACATAAAAAGTTTAGCATTTGCCAAATATTATTACGGGTAAACATATTTTCGTGATTTCTTCAAAGGAATTTCTTATAAGTACCTCAGCTATGAAACTATCGCTTATAAATATTGCATGTTTATTTCAGCCTATCGTATTATTTACTGAATCCGCACACACAGTCTTATACGTATACCTATGCATGTAGTATGTATTACATACTGATTATTTAACGACACATTGCATCGGCTTGATACTGTATTGTTCTGTCGTTTGCTTGATTTGGTTCAGTGAATAGTGTTTTGGTTGAATGGTTGGCTTATTGGCTGAGGAAGAGATAAGTCTAAAGATTTTATTGGGGTTTTCTTCTTTAGCTCTACGTTTCCCTGCGAATGTTTTTCTGCAATACTTTTTTCCTCTCTCTCGCTTTCACTCTTTGTGACTTGACTAAACTGTGGCTGCTATGAGATGGCACAATGAAACAAAGCGAACACATTCAAAGACGACGACGAACCAACCTACCTTCTATATTTAAGCTTGAATGCTTCCTTTTCTATTTCCTTGTTGTATGTACAATTCAAGTAGTAGTATCAGTATCCCTACGCAGAAGACTCAACTGGAGAAGAAAAACTACAGCGTTTCGCCTTTGTATTATATTTTGTATATAGGTATTCACTGTAGCATTTGTATAGGTATTGTCTCCTACGCAATCTTGAAATGCCCGCAGTAAGCAAAACAGAAAGCGCGTTGTATATTAGAAAAGATATAAGCCCCTTCAAGTCAGAAAAGGCAAGAAATAAAGAGGAAATAAACGAAAAGAGACGAGAGAAACATTGCCGCAACGAAAAAGTCTCTTCTTTGTTTTTCGGTGTGTATAACAAGCAATGTGTACGTAGTATCATGGTATATTGTAGCTTAGCTGTAATATATGCGTTGAAACTAAAAGTAGGAGTGTTCATGTAGCATTTTATTTATATAGTATACCTACATGTATATTGTTTAAAGCATTAGTACTTCTTTCTATAGAACATGTATTTGTATTCAAGAGGAAATGAAAGGAAAGTTAAATGGAAAAGTTGAAGTCAGTAAAACAACTCCTTCCTACTACTACTACTCTACTCGAAACGAATAAATACATGGACCTAAGTAATTTTAAACTTATTATGCCAAACTTTTAATTAGTGAGTACATTACTGTATGCGTAAATAACAAAGTGTCACTAACAACACATCAAAATGAAAACAAATTAATTTAGAACTAGTTCCTACAGCTTAAATTGCAACAGAATGTCATTTTTTACTTGAAAAGGTAATTTCTTTTCGAACTTTATCATATAGTAGCAAAGTACCTTCATTGCAAATTGTTATAATGTATAGGTATTTATTTTCAAAACAATAAGTCGACAAAATACACATTATTCTGTGCAATAAAATGACACTCCCATACACAATTAGTCGTATCGTGTAGTTGATAGTATACCTATAGTAGGCGTATCAAGTTTCAACCCAATTTCCAACAAGGAGAAAAAAAATTCATTCCAATTGTATATTTACCATTTCAAAATAGAAATACCTACCTAGTTAGTTAGAGTTGAGACGAGAAACAAGAATATTTTAAAGCCCTGGCTTTAGATTTTTATTTTGCAGTGGTGTGGTGTGGTTTGTGTGTTGGTAATAAAGCAAATACAAAAGCGTGCATGTACATTTGAGGAAACAAGAGTCCAATATAAGTCAAGTTTTAGGGCTTAGCATGACTTGACTTGAGCTAATACTGCTACAAGCTTCACCAACACTACATATTGGCACAAAACTACATATATCGCAAACGACACACACTTTTGTAAAACTGGCATTGCGTGGCACTGCTGCTTTATTTCTTTCCCTTTCATTGAGCATCATAGCTTTAGTTGTAGAAGTTCGTGATATCACAAAACAAGGCCAACAGCTAACAAACGTACACAAATTGTTTTGTTTTTCAATGTTTTCCTCTTTCTCTCTCTCTGGAAAAAGATCAAAATTGCTTTGAAGGAGCTACAAAATCCGCTTAGTAGAAAATAATGGGATTTGCCAAAAATTCTGGCAGCAACATACATCGGCTCAACCATACAAACACATTAAACTGTGGTAGTGCAACTCAACTTTTTAAATATGACTTCCGCTCCCCTAAACTATCAAGCTCAATTATCAGTCCCTATGCAGATATATACAAATTAATGAACTTGGCTTTATTAAGTGCTGGGAATGAGATTTATTAATATCAAAAAGTCTGTCTGAGTATCCATCTATATAGGTGTCTGACATTTAAGGTTGGAAAAAGAATATCCCAGCTCACACTATTGTATACAGGGTTGGGTATTCTTTTATACACATTTGTATGTATGTGTGCAATTTTCAAATGAGTTTAGGCAGTCCACGAGCTAATCTACTTAGATACCGCAAATATTCCAATAAAAGTAGGGGGAAATTGTAGTCTTAGCAAATAGAAGTGGGGTCTCTAATACAAATGGGATAACAAATACAAAATTGATAGTTTTCATGCAATATTAATGATTTACAATGTTTCAATGAAAAATAAGTATGTAATGTGTAATAATATGTAAATAATGAAAGTAAGTAATGGAAGGTAATTTATGCCGGTATTGTGTATAAAATAGCAAATTTGTATTAGAATATTTACAGTATTTGGTTTTTGACATAGGTACCTAAATAACAGACAAGAGAAAGGTAAAATAATAACTGCACGATAGAAATAGAATGGTTAAAAAATATTGGCACATTTAATATCTTTTTTATGCAAATTTAAGGTGCATACTTTGTCCGATGCTTTATTACATCCATTGTAATTGTTTATATTTATCACTGTTAACAACATGAAAATACAAAAAAATTTACAAAATTTAACCAACTTTAATCTATTATGTAATAAATAAATTAAATACTAATAGATTTACATTTTTATAATGGAATATAAGTAAAATATCTACCCTGAAACGAAGCAACATTGAAAATATTGAATTCAACTGTTTTGTAAGAGATACACAGATACATAAAATGGAATACCTAATTGAGCAAAGTGTGTGAACTGATAAAACTAAACAACTAAGGTGCATAGGTAACTATAATAGAGATTATATCTTTTTGTAACAAAAAATTCAACAAAAAAGGTAACTAGTAATTTAACATAATTTATTGTCTACAGCACCTATGAATTCCGCCTGTACAGCAAGCGAGACACAAATTGAGGCTGTAGTAAAGTGCGTACCGAATTACTACATAGTGTCATGTATTTCTAATGTATCTGTAGTATAATATGTCGATGAAGTGCACATACAAATACAAAGAGCAATGGGACTGCGCGCTCAAGTAACAAAAGCTTTAAGCAAAGCTCTGACAAATAAAAAGTCTTTGGTTATAGATAGGTATATATTTCCGAAGAGTAAATCTGATGAAAACAAAGAGTTCTTTCTCTTTTACTAGTTTGAATTGTTTCCTCGTCTTTTGTTCAGTTTTCCACACACGGCGGCTACGCTACAGTCATTCAGAGCTCCATTTTCGTTTACAAGTTGAGATGTAACTCACAACACAATGTAAGCGTCAGAGCAATGAGAAACAAAATATTCAATGTACAGGGTGTGTAATGAAATGACATTATTAGTGTTCAGCTAAGATTTTATAAAAATACAGCAGTACAAAATTTTAGTAATCTAACAATACTTTCAAAATATTAATTCCTGGATTGACAAATTATTTTACGACAAAGAAATGCCATGATATCATTTTTATATGTTTGTTTGGGCAGGTTAAGAAAATAGGAATGCAGTTCTAGTATTTCTACCCTGTATTTATAAGTGCAGTAGTAGGTACTGACACAAAACAAAGATAATAAACCAATACCATTAGAAAAGAAGAGAATTGCTTAATATATAAACAAGGCTGATATTAAACACAGTAGGTACATATATGAGAAAGTATCGCATCGATGTCTCTGTAGGTACCTCAAGTACTTCCTCCAGTATACCTATGGATGTATTTATTTACAATAGTGAGACGAAACTATATTATATTTTATGTATTATGGAGTAGGAATTCATGATACATACTGTATGTATAGCATAGTGTAACTGAGTAAGTAAAATTGAGACGGGTGTAGTATAGACAGTCAGTGATAGAAAAACAAAAGAAAGAGCACACACTCCAACTCAAGTTGAGCAAAAGAAGGCGAAGGAGAGACGAGTACATTAGAGATGAATACAAACACTTTGACTAGATAGTGTACACATTTCACATAGTACACAACAATACAGGAATCTATACACACAATCGGTAGTGATCAGTCTAGAAATAATAGTGGTAGTACAGTTGTAGTGTAGTGGCAGACAGAACTTGGTTTTTCTCATTCATTCTGCATTACTTTACTTTCTGTTTGTAGACAAGACACAGATTTGATTGGACGTGGAAGAAATGAGAATCGAGCTGAATCTCGTAGTAGAAAAAAGAAAGACGATAGGCAATCAGGCGTGAATAATCACAGCGTTCATCCTATCTCATTTTTCTAAGCTTTATTCTCTTATACACACGTCATTGTGTCACAAACGCCCATAACAATCCATCCTCAAGTCTCTTCCTATATAAACTAACTCACATCTAATTGCTATTTATCACGCTGTGAAAGTGACGAAAGTGCCTTGCGTCCTACTTACAAATACTGCATTTTTACTTAGACATTTATTTTTATTTTTTTATAACCAGTGCAATACAATTTATAAGTACATCCCCTGCATGAGACACTTGCATACAGCTTTCAACACAGAAAATCAATTTCAACATAGACGTGAATAAATACTTTGTAAATCATACCTGTTCAATGTATTTACTGTATTCTCTGTAATATTTTTCAACATTACATGGTAGCAACTAGGATTTCATTTCGGGAGATGCTAATTGCTAATCTCAGTATGAGGTACAAATGTGCTCCTTATCGGGCGTAGCGAGAAAAATGGTTTAGGTAATTTTTGTCATTTTAATTTTTTAAAACCTAAAATACATGTTTGCGCATATCGTGAAAAAATTATTATTGTTTTTTCATTTTGCTGGGAAGAGTAGAAAGAGTATAGAGTGCACCTGAGACTGGTCCATCTGCACCATTTGTTTTCATTAAATATGTGTATTACAATTTTTAATCGAATTGACGCTTAATTACAAGATAAGTATGTAAAGCAATGCATGTTGCATTTTGCATTGCACCCGAAAGATTTTTACTAGGTAGGTATACTGTTATGGTTTAAATATTGATATAATACCCGTATGTATGAAGCATGACTGTTTTCAGAGGGTACAAGATTACTAAGTGAAAAAATGAAATAAAACCACTTGTGCGGCTTTCGTAAGAACAAAACTCATAGAAGTAACCGTCGCATTTCAATTGCGTATATTACGAGTCCCGCCCCGAGAGTAGTAGCCTTTTCCCTTTACATAAAAAGCCGAGTCAAGAAACTCTTTGGCTTTTCTCTTGAACTGTACGTTTGTGTGTGCATATACCGCCACAGCCGCGACCACCGTCACTACAGTCAAGTTTTCTTGTACAAGTACGAATATATATAGAAAAACCTTTAGATTCTCTACCACATTATATATTATCATATTACAGCTACTGGGGGATCCCTCCCTGGTGAGATTTGCTTCTGCCCTTGAATGCAATAAATTATTCTGGAGCTGTGCTAAATTACGTAATGTATGTTCTTTTCTTTAGACCTTCGCTTAGAAATTGTTTCCAAAGAAAAAGACGAGAAAAAGAGACTGGCTCTAGTACTAGCTGGCTACCTACTATACATACAGCCCTAATAACTACATGACTCACTCATCATTTTATGAGACCGACCAATAATAGCCTTTATGTATGTATTTCGACTGAGAAACCTACGTTTTTATACGCAAAAGTCAAAGTAACTATTTGTTAAGCACTTTAATGGTAAGTACCATCGAAATGCATAAGAAAACTGTAAGTACTTAACGAAATCCACCAGGAAGAAACTCAACTGATGCGGAAATCAAGTAATATTTCAACTCACCCTTTTACATAGGTACATACATATAGGTATTTATATACCTAAGTCAGTTACCTACGCAAACACACTTCTGTCGTACCTTATGAAGAGGTTTTCGGTTTTACATATTAATGTGCAGGTATGCATGAAATTGACAACAACACTTGTCATTCCAATGAAAACATTAAAAAACTACAAGGTTCTAATTCCTCGTTTCGCCTTGAATAGTATTAAAACACTTGATTTTGGATCCCTAGTTGCACGTGCAATAAAAAATGTAGCTTAGGTATGTGTAACCAGTACATATATGTACCTAGTACACTGAACTAAGGCCAGTCGTATTTACGTTTATTATTTAGTCAAAGACACATTACCGAAATAACCTGCCCCGCGTATTTAATTAGTGTCCAATTTGAAAAGCAATGAAATTGAGAAAATAAATATTTGCACAAAAAATGTTGACAATTCAGTACCTATCTATACAGAATACTACCGACAACCCAAACACCAATTCTGCAAAATATTTCACCACAAAGGTATTATTATCTTTACACTGCAGTATACACAGCTGTATAAATCCCATACCTACGTGTTTTCTAAATAAGATTATCTGTATATAACAACAAAACATTTTTTAGAAAAGCTGTGGAAAGCTTAGTCTATAAACTTAGGTATCATAATAATAGATATCTTGAAGCATAATTAAAATACTGTTATTGATCCACATTTGTTTATTAGCTTTAATTATAGCTTCACTACATAGAAAACACAATACGAAATGAGACAAGGAAATCCCATCCTACAATATCCTTCATCATACAAACGCGAGACATAAAGTCAAGAGTACTTACTAAATGATAAACGTCCATAACCCTATAATATATATTAATGTATGTACCTAGAACCTAAACCTATCAAAACACATTAACAAAAGCCGGTTTCCCGTTGAACTGCCTACGACTACATACTACATAGCTGGTGTACTCTGCTGTGTGTATTATATATCCATTCGATACGACTAGTATTAAACCTAAAACTAATTTAGTAATATTAATCAGTAATAATCTAATCATACCTACAACTACTATTGTATGTATATTAAACAAAACAGAATAATATTACCTATAAATTCGTAATAAGTAAGGAAGGTACTTTTAGGTACCTACTGCGTAGTATACTACATACTTGTATAGTATACCTAATCTACTAAGTTATAATTTGAGGCATATCCCATTGAATTTGTGTGTACATTGTATGGTTTCTCGTTTTAGTAGTTGGGTATTCCGTGCACGCATTGTTTATTGTGCGGAGGAGAACTAATGCCGTGTCATGCTACTAAAGCAACCCAGCCTTTGATCCCCGTTTCTCGCAACGAACTCCTGTTTCAGATTAATGAATAAAGTATTACACTATAGTGCTCACTCCGTTTTAAGTATTCTCTCATGCATTTACAATCTCCTCTTTTCACGAAATGCGCTCTAACTACGATTATTAACAATTCAAAATTCTCATATTGCATTACTACATCAAAACCAAGTCAGTCTGCACACACGAGATACATAGTCATGTCCACATCGTAGAGAATGCAATTGATTGGATTCACTTACATTACAAACTACCTATCTATACATCCACACACTCAAACAATATTATTCCACACACTTATAATACAGTCAGCATTCTAACATTAAGCACAACGTGCATTTCCATGACACAATACTCTTATTATTACAACTCCCACACTATTTCGCAAATTAAGCTTTGCTAAATTTCTGCATATAACACTTAAGGCTTCCAGGCTTCAAGTCCACATTAATGGCAAGACTTGTTCAAATACATGCAACATACAATAAAACATTTAAGGTGCATTGCATAGTATTCAGAAGAGTGTGCTTTTACCTATACATTTTATAGCATATGTGGAGCAAGAGTTTATTATGTATGTATACTGGTCTGGTTGTGCAAAATATGTATTCTATTTCATTTAGCGATTCTGTTTGAAACTACACACTGTCAACTGCGTTGTGTTACTAAATACTAAATAGCTTGTGTGTGCTTGTGCTCCACTGACTGTTGTATGCCGATCCTAATGCACTAATTTTAATGCACATTATAATTCTAGTATTTTACGCTTATTTGGAGCTTAAGCTAATATCAGTGAATATGTGATTCACGTTTCACAGACTTAGCAAGGCTTTAGTTAATTTACCTAAAACATTACTACTCCATATTGAACACCAAACTCCACTCCGTAAATTTGAGGAGTAGCAATAGTACATGCAGGTACCTTCTAGGCAAAGAGAGAAGATGGCTACGTTCTCTAAATACTAATACTAACTAACTAAACCGTAAATACACACAAAAAGCTATATATAGAGTACATGGGGACTGGGGAGTCGGCAAGGTATAGGTATTCGCTAATGTTAAGTTAAGCTCACAGAAAACATAAACTAATCGTATAATATTACTAGGTATGGTGTGTGTAGCGTACAAAGAAGATTTAACGTGTGTATTGGTGAAAGTAAAGTCTATGTACACAGAGATACAGGTATAGAGTGTTTTGTGTGTTTTTAAGTGTACTTAGTAATAGTGGTACTAGGTAGTCGTGTAGTGTAGTGGAAGAGGGGTCGATTACGTCATGAGGTCAGATCATGAATATTGCATGTAGTCTAATGGGTGGGTGCCTGTCTCGTTGTGTGTCTTTAATCTGCAGTGCTGTCTGTTGAAATGTGAGGCCACGAGAGCCTTTACATGTTGATATGACTGGACTCGTAATGTTGTCATCGTTATCATAGTAGGTAATTATAATATCACAAGGCACAAATAAATTCTCTGGAGACTTTTCCCAAAATGTAATTCATGTTCGGTTCTGCACAAAAGTCAAGTCTGGCTTTTCCAGGCCACTTTCTATTACTCTGACGGTTGAGCCCTGCCCTTCCTGCCTCTTGTGCACTACCTACTTATATAAACTCCAGTGTAGTAGTACCTACTGTGTAGATGCTCTCGTAGGAGTCTGTTCTTGTCGGTTTTGAATTTACTGTAAACTTGACTCCCTTTTCGTATTGTGTCTACTGACTCTGTCTAACTCTCTCTGACTCTCTCTTTCTCTTGCTTGCTTGCTCTAGTTCTGGTTTACAATTACTTTCATCATATTTGCTTATTTCGCATGCATTAGTAGAGAACATTGTAATGCGTTCCGCTAAACTTCGTTAAGCGTTTACTTTGCCTTTATTCAGATCCCGACTCTATGTTTCTCTCTCTCTGTCTCTCTCTCTCTCTTAGTAAAGTAGTAGTATGTATATTCTTGTGAAGTGAAATTTGCAGAGGAAAATTTAGTAGTTTTGCAGCTTCATTTCTGCCATGTATTTCATTCAGCCTGGAGCTACATATTCACTCAGAGAAAAGCAGGCTAGTAAAAGCTGGACGTTTTCTCTTTGGTAGTGAACTAGTATTGAAGGAATAGTGTGTTGCAAGTGGTGTGTCTATGTAAAGTAGGTAAGATAAACTAAACTAAACCAAACCAAAGCTATGACTTATGTTTAACCACTATTGCTAATGTAGGGTTAGTCAATTTCCAGACATATTTTCCTAGAGGAATGAATTGTTGAACGGATGTGGTGCAAACGGAGCACAGTAGGTTGTTTGTAGTATAGAAAGCATTTTCCTGACGAGAGTTCAACAGAAATGTTAGGTAGGTATGTAGTACTGTGCGAAATTTACGAAATTATTCTTGGAATTGTTTTAGCACACCATGTCCCTCTTGTTTACTTATTACACGGACAAAATTGCTGGATTTTCACCATTTTACTAAATCCTTAAACATTCTATAGCACTATAGTATCTGTATTGAAGTTTCATTGGTTTCTTCTTGCGTCATATTACTCTCCCCGTCCTTCAACACACATTTTCAAATTAACATTTTTTACAGAAAGTATTACTCCATGTCAAAAACTTAGATTCTATCATAAACCATCATACGATCTTCTTCTTCAACTTCCTTTCAAAATTGAAAACTTGTCAATGTTCAAAATACACTAACTTTGATCATAAAATAAATTGCATTAGCTCAGCTTACATATAAAATGTTAGGCTCAAAAGGAAAGTACTCTATAATACTTACAGTAGTACCATTACATAGAAATCTGTACGTAAAATACCTACTAATGTTACCATCATCATAATATTGCTTTATATTTTTCTATACACTCTATACGATTCATATTCCTTAAGCATCTTAACAACTACAACTCTTACACATAAGAACTAGATCCCATTACAGTAACACTACACCTAGAGCTACCTACCTCTAAACTCTCACTCAACGCTCAGATATAAATAGCGCATTATTATTGTATGTCTACTATGTGTATGGCATACATATAAAGTGTAGATACATAAAGGTAAAGGTATATTGTGCCATATATTATAAAATTACATAGCAGAAGTGTGGAAGTGTAGAAAGAAGACATGTTTGCAGTAAAATAAGTACAATAAGCATTGTAAACTTGAGTTGACTACTCCTGCGACTGTAATGGTAGTCTGTTAGGTCGTCTGTTCCTGGAGACTCCGACGATCGCCTTCCAAACCACTACATCCACACTAAACTGCCGAAATTCCACTCTGCTGCCGACGATTTGAGTGACAAACAGAATTTGGAGCAGATTTTCTTTGCTCCTATAAGCTCACAGAGTCTCCAAATAGCTTTTAATACAAAAAAGTGAGAGTAAAATCGATTTTTTGTCACTTACACTTACACACACCGAAATCTAGTTCTATATCTGTACTACTACTACAAACACCACTACAACTACGACTATTACTCCACACACCATCATCCATAGACTTAGAGGCCCTACCACAATACACAACACAATACGACGCCTACTCCAACCGCACTACTACATACTACTACTACTGCAGTCCTGTCCTACTGTACTATTCTGTCTGTATTGCACACAAATGCTTTACAATATCCGCAAGAATCCTAGTTGGTACTTATAACAATGCTCCTGGTCTCCTTTTATGCCTTCAAGTGAGTATTACTTTAAACTACTCTGTATGTAGTACTACTACAGAGATAAATACACAGCCATCCTGAGGACTGTATGTATATAGTAGTAGTGTTGTTTGCGAATATGTGTGACTGTGCGAAGTGTATAAGTGCGTGGAGAAGTACTATTGAAATAGAGGACAGTCCTTGTTAGCATCTCATACATACTCTTATACACATTACACAAGTGTATATACAAAGACCTACGTATACACACAACATTCGGGTATTAAACACACACACACTATTTGTACAAAGCACAAATACTGAACTGAACTTGTAAAAACTACACTACACTACTACACTCCACACTGTTGTGAAAATAAGTACACAAAAGAAGTATAGTATTAAATAGTACTAGGGCTATGTATAACGTACATTTTTTTACAGTACACTGTAGAGTGTAGGGAAAGGGTTGAGTTGTAGTATTGTATGTAGTAGTCTGTAGTATGTAGTAGAGTAAAATTGCAAGTGCTACTCTAGACGGCACTTACCACTTGCTTACACACGCATTTCTTATAACATTATCTTTGTATACAGACAATTTGTTTACTTCAAGCCATCGTATCACTTCCGCCTCGGCCTCGGATGCCACAAGCCACAAACACAACTTTGTGCCTCTAAAGTTAGTTTTAAATGTATTACAATTTTATATACAACCTAGCACTCCTTAAGTGTACAGTCTCAAAGTGTAAAAAAACTCGAGAACTACATGGCAGATGAAGAAATGGGCAGCTTTCTTATATTTTTGAATGCCATGGAAGTACTTGTACATAGTACTAGTCGTTGCAGTTGTAGTAGAATTCTTCTGTGTTTCTCTACACACACATTACTACTACAATCAACTCAGCTCATCCGCAACCAACCAATCCAACTCCAAGTCGTTCAGATTTCGGTCCAATTTACTCCGGAGATTGGCACACAGCATGAAGCTAATTCTTTCATCTTGTATACGCTCTTTCTTATTTGTACTACACACTCAACTCATATAACCAACTAACATAATATAACATTCCTTCTTTACTAACAGCTCTAAACCTTTATATTAGTATTAGCAGTATATTTATATAGTATTGTTCACAACTAAAGAAAATCAACAAGAGTTGTTTGGACTCCTTTCTTTCATCTTCATGGTTATCTCTTAAACTCAACTGAAATACACCCAACTAAACTCAACTATGCAATTATTATATCACTGCACTCTAGCATAGAATACATAGATCTAGGAAACAAACTTCTCCTTATATTAATTTATATATAAAATAAATGATACTACTATTTTTGCCACTAGAACTGCATTGGTTTGCTGTCTGAATATAAAAATACAAAGTGTATTTCTTGTAAGCATCTTGTAGTAGTAAGTAGATACCTACTACCTAGACTACCTACTAGTGATACTACTTACTTACTTATGTATTTATCCAACACACTGTATATACAATTCATTTGCTGTGTATTTCTACTACACAAAACACAACTCAAGACAGAAAATACCAGAATTGGATCCAACCGAGTATACCTTTCAATTTCATTGTCTCTCTCTCTCTCTGTCTGTCTGCTATTTTTTCATTGAGAGGGAAAATCTGTCGTTTGTACTCATTGTAAATGTTATCTAATAATAATGCCTCCTTAGGTCTTTCTTTGCCTGTTTCACTCATCTAGAACACAATATTTCATACTCTTGTACACACTACCGAAGTTGAACTTGAAAACATTATTCTTATGCATTCTTCGACCAATATGGCTTTGTAAATGATTCGATTATACATTATTATAGTCGCTTGCGTCAGTATTGTTAGGAAGTTCGGGCTAGTATAGTATGATACTATGTTTGCAAGAACAGTACTAGTTTAATTGCTGCCCGATAACTACAGTACAAAAGAACGGTATATAACTAGTAGTATTTCAAAGAGCAAGGGGTTTGGGGTAGGACAATGTTATAATTCGAAAATTGGTCCCGTTTCACAGGATCTTCCTTATTACATTGTTCACTGTTCATTGTATTCCTAGGCGTAGTCAGGATTTGGTTTTGAGGTGGGGGGAAACTATCAATTTAGATTACAAAACAAAGGGTACAAATCGTATTACATTGCACTTCGCACGACAAATTTCGCGATTTTCTGTACTTTTACTGTAAAATCACATTGTCCACTTGTCCATCTTGACTACGCCAGTGAATTGTAGTAAATACTCGTTTACAGTCGTTATAGTACAAATGAATGCTACTAATTTTTGTTTAACATTTTAAATTTTGGATAAAAATAATCTATTGTCTTGATTAAAAATTGATTGGTATTATTCATTTAAATAATGCAAATTTTTAAATCGGTGTAGTTAGATTGGTTGGTACTTCGTCATGTTGAAGATTAAACAAGTCATTATCAATCATATTAATTATCTTTAGATTTTGGAATGTTGACTTTTCAACTATAGCATTAAATTGAATTTTTAGAGCAGTATGACTTGTATCTAAATAAAGTTGGCCCTTATTGCAACATATCATCTGATTACTAAAATTGCAGTTGCGTTCTCCACTTTCGTTTCATGTAGGTGATACTATTGTAGAGTCAAAGCATATAAGTTTTATTAGAATGATACAAATACACCTAACTAGTTACTGCGTAGTGCCTAGGTATGTCTTAATACAAATAACACTGCGAAGATATTGCCAGTTAAGCAAGAGTTTAAGTAAGAAGGTAAAAGTGAAGTACTGTTGAGTATTATTGTGGAGAGTTTACGTAGACGTCAAGGAAAGTTACAGCCAATAATAGAGATGTGTACCCGGCGGAGGTCTGCCGACCCAGAAAAATAAAATAAAAAGCATTGTGTGACAAACAGTAAGTGTGGGTCGAAATGAGTTTTCTCTGGTCGTCTACTAGTGTAATATGGAGTTTCTTTGTTTTAGCCTCCCAAGAAAAAAGACAAGACAGGACAAGTTGGATTTGAGTCTTTTAGAGAAGCAAAGGAATAAGCAATCTCACTATTTCCTCGCGGAGAAATAGTTTCGTTTACTAGACTCCAGGAACAATATGAGAGACACAGCCCTAACCTTATAACCAGCCAGCAACTCAACTACTGTAAATCACTCCAAGTTGTCGACAAAGCTTGGATTTGCACGAGAATACACTTACTTCTTCACAGATATACCTAGGTATGTTATATGTGTATGTAGGTACTATGTGTGTAGAGGTAACTTTATTTAGTGACTTGACTACCTATTTATCTATAGTAGACTATGTATGCCTATGTATAGTTTTCGCAATAGAGTTTCACGTGAGAGCGGAGATGCTGATTGTGTGCTTCGCTTCATGGTTTTCGCCTGCAAAAAAGCTCCAAATCAAATAAAAACTGGAGACTTACTCTTAGTCTAGCATTGAATACGACTTGCCATTGAGTATACATACACTACACATATTTGTACGTAATATAAGAGTCAATAGCGCTACTTCTGCTAAACCAAGGTAAAAAGCATTGGACGAACAAGAAGAAGGGATAAAAGGGTTTTTCGTTTAGTGTTGATGGTTATGTGGAATGAATATCCGGTTTTATTTGTCTGACCATAAATTCACGAGCGTCTTAACGATTTGTTCTGTACCTAGGATACACCCACTCAGCTAAGACAAAGCCAAATGAAATCATACATGAAAAAAACCATGACGATTCTCAAGATGAAGAAACAGGAAAGACTACTATATAACTATATTATACTATAATCAAATACATTAAGAAAATGCCATGTACCTAATACCATCAGATAAATATACCTACCTACTCAAGTACATAGGTAAGTAGGTTTCTTCTTTAAGTCCCGGATACGATACGCATTAATTTTCAGGTGTGTGTATTCTATCAGTGTATCTGCAGATATTAAACTACGAAAGTTGCTTTCTTCGTAAAGGGATTGACTGTGTATAGAGCGTAGGATTTTTATATGGGCTAAAAATAACGGAGGAGCATTATATATGTAAGTAGCTGTAAAATATATTATTGTTGTGAGTGTGGGTCTAGGTACTATAATAAAACAAAAGAAAAGGGAAGGTGATTGGAAACTTACGGATCTTTCTCCGAGATTTCGAACTTTACAGCGAAGAAACGCAGTATCGCCAAGAGGTGCTGTTACATTGACACTCGTGTTGTTCTCAAAAGGATTCTCAGTGAGTCTTTGCAACTCTTCGAAACTGGCATACTGCTGTCCGAGTCCTGATTGATTATGGTCGGGCCAAAGCTGCCGTCCTTGCACATGTTGTAACATTCCTGTTTTATTTCATGGTTTCCATGTTCAGTCACATCGGGAGTTGTAACAAGGTCCGTGCCAAACACGACGATACATACACAAAAAAAGACACAACATTAGAATCACATATGTTTTAATTCTTTATACGAACTACATACTTGTGTATTAGGACGGTCCTTAGTGAGACACAAAGATAAAAAAGTGAAATTTTTTTCTCGCTGCTTTGCCCAAATGTCTGTATAAACTATTCAGTAGGTATTTACACACACACAAAGACACAAACACAAACAGAAACGGGTAATAAAAAAACTATTAAATATAGTATACACAAGAAGAATTCACTGTATATTTTGCTATGTCTGTATATAGTACTTCTTCCTTTCCTGTGTATTATGCCATTGTACCTTTCTTCAGCATTTTTCCAATGCACTCCCCATCATTGTATAAGTAAAACCTAAACTTCCCTTTTCACGCTCTGATTAACTATTGCTTTCTCTTCGGTTTTTTACTAAGTACTGACTACCATAGCAGAAAATGAACGAAAGTGCTATCCAAGTACAAAATCTCGTTTGCACAAATCCAGAAAACGAGAAAGAAAGCTAAAAGATCACATTTTACGATCCTTTTCTCCTTCTGCAATTGACTGTTAACGGTCGATTCAATAAACAAAAAGAGCAAAACCAGTCCATTGGGTTATAGACTAATTGCAAATGCGAAAATGCACTTCTACAATAATATTTTGCGATTCAACCATTTCCCTTGTTTGTGCATCTTGTGAAATTATTTTTTCCAGTATTAAGAAATTAAATAATTCCAAAGTAGGTAGCAGTGCATTTTGAATTGTAAATATTGAAATAATTCTGCAGAGACTACTCTACAAGCCATAATGAATTATTGAATCATTGAAATTGGACATTGCTTAAATTACTTAATGAATAATTGTCTGAGTATTTCAAGTTGCTCCATCTCGCGTATCACGACTCGGATTGAGAACTACCGTGAAAGATGAGAAAGAAATTTTAAAGTAAATAGAATTTGTGTGCGTGAAAGACAAAGAGAGAATTAAATCTTTTCCCCTAGCACTTATGCCTCCAATTACACTTCCTTAACAAGTCCCATCAATTCCAGCTTAATCCTGGGAAACGGCCAATAAAAATCATCGTTTCAATTAGACTAAAGCCAAGTTATTTGCAGAATGAGTGATAATAAAATGAATTTATAGCCTGTAGTAGTCTTCTCACTCCTTGTTAAATCGTATAGTTATTCACTCGCACCAAAGCACACCCAAATACTCGTCTGTTAACGTTCTATTCTCTAAATCTCATACGTACACACAAAGCGTTCCTTATATTGCTAGTGTATAAACGAACCCTAACACAAGTATACAATCCTGGCGTATCTCACACTAAAACCATAGGTATTAGCTATAGCTTTGCTGACACTACTTTTACTAATACACTTACTGCATTTTAACTGATTTACTACAATACTACCTCACAGACGCACACAGCTGTGTAATGCGCTTCACATACATAGTTTGACTTTATTATACATATACATATACGTAGGGACTACTCCAAAATACATGTTGATATACAGACAACTCATTCTATCCTACATACAATACAATACAGTCCTAGTATGTATACCTATATAAAATACACTGTTTTGCTTTTACGTACGCAAAAGACATACAAAACGTGTAGAGTGTACGTATACAGTACGTAGGTATATTTCCCTGCAGTATCTACGACCACCCTAAATTAAACCAACAGATAACATTTCTCTGTGCCAAATAAATGCAGCGGTATAATGCATTAGTTTAACCTTATTGTTGGCTATGTAAATAAATCTACATTTTCCTACTATATATTCCTACACAATACCTATTGCAATGCAATACACACAGTTTAGTGTACTCTACTAGAAGCAGTAATTTCGCCAGTCACACAGGAGTAAATTACAACAGAGTGAGAGAACCATCCTCGAGTAGTGGGGAAAGGGCTGGCATGCAAAATTCTCGTTTCATGTACTACAACTCCCAGCTACTGAACTACGCTCTCAGTATATAAATATTGCACACAGTATGAGTTTACAGAGAGAGACAACCTCCTTGTACTTTAGTGTATTTATAAATATACGTGTGCTTATATTGTACTATGCTACAAGCATAACACACTTTCTACTGATAGTGTAAGTATAATGCGCTAAATTTGGGAAATACTGTTTTGTGTAGAAATATGAGGTATATATACATATCTTGATATTTTAGGTGTATAATAAAAGAGAGAGTGTGTTTGAGAGAGTGCGAGGGAGAATGGAGCTGATACCTGTATATAGCTTGAAGGCACTGGGATTTGCATCGAATGAACCGAGTGCCTTCCTTTCATAACTCAAACGAAGCATTCAATTACGAACGCATCGACTTGGATGAAACTACAAAATACGTACAGGCAAACTAACGCAAGCTTACACATAACGTAACACAAAGAGAGACAGTGAGAATACTACTGATACTATACATAAAGCTATACACACTGTTACTCTAGGCTGGTAATAAAATTATTAAATATACTCACGTAGATAAAAGCCCAAACTAACGAGACGATAAGCAATAAACTCATTTGCAAGGAAGGGAAGCTGTGAAATTAAGTGATAATCTCATTTATGCCTTAGTTATTGTAAGTAATAATTATTGTTTGCTGTACCTAATTTGTATGCGCTAAATTGCTTTTTTAGGATTAGCCAAGTGGATTTTGTCTGTTGGAAAGTGTGACTTACTACTTGTATATGCAAAATATAATGAAGAGTTGGTACCTAAATGTAGGACATGCTGTAAATAGAGTTAAAGTAGGAAATCCATCATTTGACAATGAAAAAATCAAGTTACACGGAAGAAAAAGAGTGAAAGAGTGAGTGTGAGAGGCGACCACAGAGAAACAAAGACAGATTTGAAATATGAGTGTGTCCTCGGAGGAAATCTGGGACAAAAAAACATTATTTAATAAAGATTTGTGGGAGCGATGGGAGATGGTTAAAGTGATATATTTGATTTATGGGAGATTTTATGTATTTTATATATATGGGATTTCACTGTACAATGCGTCTCCGGGTCTGTGGGTTAAGTTAACATTGATTTTGCTTTTAGCTATGTATGATGTCGCATACTAGAGGAGAGTGTAGTAGTGTCATCCTGTTAAACTTTCCTTTATTTTCTCTAACTGTACTACACTGTGTGTGACTTGAAGCTTTTCCCTGTTCACAATACGCTTCTGCTTTCTGCTATGTTTCAATCTGACTGTGTGCTGTTTTGTTACGTCAGCTGCCCCACTACTCCAATTTCCTTTGTTTAAGTTATAAGTTAAGATTAGTGTTGGCCATTTGTCTTTGGGAAAGTCTAAGCTTAACTTTACTAATGAGTAGGTCTTCAATATGGTCAGACCAACCGCAAAAGGCTTAAATGAATTCCAACCTTACATACTAACCACATACACATATAGGATCCGTATACACATTACACATAAGTACTACTTTTACTTTAGTAAGTGAAAGTCTAATGTGAAATTGTGTTTTGCACTTTCTTTAGTATTGTAGTGTGTGTGAGTTTAAATACATGTATATGGTATGGTGGTATTTGTCTGGGGCACAATATGCGTTGTATATATATATGGGCGGGGATACCTTCTTTGTAGATGCAATCTTCTAAATTGAATGTGATGTAAAGTGCCTTACACAGCACAGTCTACGGAAATTTAATAATACGATATCACACCGAAGCTGAACCAAAGTAATGCGCAGGCCAAGCCAAGCAACGAGAATATAAAGTGACAGCATTCACACAATTTCCCAGTTTCTTGCTGCATTTTTGTAAATTTAGCAAATAAATAAGGTTGCTTGGGTATAAGGGCAGCTCATGTATGCATACCTACTATGTATCAAGGTCAAAGCGTGTTGCCAATGAACTGACGACTTTAAAATTGCTAAAATAAGATAAACTTGCATGTATGTCTCCCGCTGCGCTGTGTGCCAAAATACTATATATGTATGTATTGTATAGCTAGGTAGGTATGGTGTATATACTTCTATGTATAGAATATAGAAGTTCAACATACTTATAAAGTTGAAGTCTTAACCCAAAAAAGTGTCTAAACATTCAGAGATACAGTTGTAAGTCGACGTGTAAGCTAATGCAGCCAATTGGAATAGAGAAAGTGCACATGAAAGTGACAATGTTGAATTTGCCATTTGGATTCTCTTTTTATTTGGAAAAACACACGGTGCAGGGAATTATGGCCATTTTATTGGAAGTTGAGTCACTTTGTGCTCACGGTTATTTGCACAAGTCTGCAGCGAAAACTTTGCAAACAGGTTGAAATTATTAAATGGCAAAGACTGTTTCTCCGTCCTACACTACTTGCAATAAGAGATGAGACATTCAGTTTTCTATAGTAGGGTACAAGTAGTAGGTACCTATACACTCTACTGTCCTCGTATTGCCTGTAGTGTGCCAGCAGAAAAAGAAACATTCATATACGAAGCTTTTTCTTGTGAATGTTCTCGTGGTTTCGTCTCGAGTATCCTCTTAGGGTTTTCTGTTACTTTAGCCAGTCTGGTCTCCTCGACCTGAGTTAGAAATGCACGAGAAGAGTTGAGTTTAGTGAGAAAGAGCGAGTCTTCCTTTAGTTTGCTTTGTATAGAGGGATACATGGATATAAATAGCACCTACGTACTACTGCTGCAGCAATGTAGTCTACACATATACATAGGAGAAAGAAAGAGCATACTTTTTCTACCACACATAAATTTTTGCCTACTTTCTCTGATCCCTGACTTGGCTTTAGTTGACGGCTGGAAAGCGTAATCCGAAATCCAATAAAATACGAGTCCAAACTCAACCAGACCATACCACACCACACACATACACACACAAGAACTCAAGGAAACCAAACCACAACGTCACGTCACCTCCCTATCCTTTTCCAAGTTTGACTTTGTGTTTGTCACTTAAAAGTTGGAAATCTTATTTTTCCAATGTTCTTCATCTTCCCACTTTCCTATAGTAGTATACACAATGTAGTAGGAGAATTGGAACTAGAAACAGTACAAGGGTATACGTATAACCAAAAGGAAATCAATTTCCACTAGTGCATATAAGTGCTACGCTGCATATACTGGAAGAAAAACTAAAGTCCAACAACTTCACATCAGGGCAAGGCAAGCCATGCATTTCTTGTGTGTGTCTTTTGGGGATATGCTTAATTTGTTAGCCCACACACATGTAATATATTATTGCAGTAGATATATAAGGCAGTAGGAGCATGTACATACATAGTACACATATATACATTCTAGTGTATAGTAGAATGCAGAAAGAAGCTAAAGAATTCTCGCAGCGGACATGATGTGACATTTAAGACCATTATGATAATAGTGGAATGAAACTGAGTCGTTTAACGACAAAGGAAATGCAATAAGTTACTTGTTCAAAAATGACATTTAAATGCTCTTTATGTGCACTTAAACATAAATAGTCCACATGCAATCGGTTATGTTCAAAAAACTGCAGCTTTCGTGTAAATTTATGTGAACTGTATGCTCTAATCAAATTCACAGCACTTAGACATGCCCCGTATTATTTGTGAGTATTATTTTCGGATAGAAAATTCTAAGGCGTGTGCTTCTACTTACATACTAGTTGTGTATATAGGCATCCAGGATTCATTCATATCTGCAACAGCAAAGGCAAAATCTGGAGCAATTTTCATGTTCAGTTCACTTACCCTGGCCCAGTGCTAAATAAAAGCACTACACAGGAAACAAGCTTCACTGTCCGCAGTTACTACCAGTTTTGCAAAACATTTTGCGAAACAGTTTTCTTGTCTGCAATTTATTACAAGTTTTCTCATACATAGAGAATATAACTTATACTACGTTGAGAGATGTGTATATGTGTATGTGTATGTGAGAGTTTTTAAGCCAAGTATAAAACTATCCGTTGTACACACATACATTACACAGAATATTCTTCACTTTACTAGTTGTTCTAGTAATACTAGTAATAGCAAGGCTAGGAGTAATAGTAAAGGCAGTAGTCTGCCTCAAACTAAAATAAACTCGTTTTAGTGCTACAAGTGCTACTAGCCTATTACAACTTGGAGTAAGCCAACACAAAGCTGTGTAAAGGCAAGCAAACCGCTCTAAGTGTTGCTTTAAATCCAGTCGAGTTATAAAAGCGGCCTGTAAAATACTGCAAATGTCTGTTGTAAATAAGCTGACTAAAATTCTGGCCTCTGGCTTCTTGTTACTATTTGTGCTTACGAGGATAAACACACTACGCCACATTTTTAGAAGAATTACTTACTAGGTACTGATAGTTCCACTGGAATGCTTCTCTTTACAACTTGCGTGTGCACACTCATGAAATTCTTGGATAACTCTGACTTTTTAATGTGTGTCATGTACATATTATATGACATCAAGAGACTTTCCGTGTCAAATGTTTCTTCTTCTATTACTCTAGTCTTTTCAGCTGACGCACTCCCACAATCATTCTTACTCGTACTGATATTCTATACACAGAAACATTATACAGTATTACCTAATATGTATTATTCTAAATTTACTCATAAGCTTGCCATACTAATACCATACCATACAATGTTTTATAATGTAGGCAGATTTTTACAATTTTCATTTATATAGGTTAATCCAGAAGGCAGCCATAATTAATTCGCATGTTAAAAATGGAAAAATAGTTAGGTACAATACAATATTTTAGCTGCAAAATTAGTAAAGATGCATTTTGCTTTCAAAAATACAAAGCCTGTAATTGCGCTTTACAGAAGACTTAACATTTTTTCATAATACTGCTAAAAAATTTTTACATTTAGTTTAAAACATCATTACAGAATCTGAGAGTCTTTTCTTCGAAGAGATTTCAATATAAAATCTAATATATTACAATGTGTTGTGGGTGGTTTATGATGTTATACTATCGATCAGTGAATTCATAACTAATACTATGATGTAAGTAGACCAGTAGGATAAAGGAAAATTGTACATTCTGCAAAAGAATAGTAATTTAATTGTGTGCAGCCGAAAAATTAGCCTTTGTCTCAATTCTCCGACCTGGTTAGGCCAAGTCATTGTCTGTGGCTACTTTGTCTTGTTACTGCAAATTAACCTCCGGGGATTCCATACACAGTGACTGTGGATTTGTAGAAATGTAGGAAAGAAAGAAAGAGAAGGGAATGGAAATAATAGTCAAGTTAGGGTAGGCCATAGGCTGAACAATACAGTCACACAGTCAGAGTCAGCAAAGCCGTATATATACTAGTACTTACGTAGGAGTGCGACGAGAATTTCGCATGATTGTAAACCAACAGAAATTCATGTGAAGGTCAAATCTCGCAATTTTACGAGCCCACTTTTCCCTTTCTTCATTATAAACTCTTTTTGTTGCATACACCAGAGTCTACTTAAGCTGTACTAGTGCATAGGGCTCAATCTGACTCACAGTAATCACAACAGACATCCTTACTAGCATACTAACTAACTCGGGGCAATTCATTTTGCTTCACTTCACAAGGCTCCCGCTCTAATCTAAATCCATTGCAATTTGCGTTCATCCTATGTGTTTTACTATACCGCGACCAAAGACGATTCCGCACACACAGACATTGAAACAGTAGATTTGTCTAGTTATAAATGTACGTAGTGTATGAAGAAATATATGTAGAATATAAGGTAGTATGAGACATGTTAGGCGAAAAAGGGTTAATTTTCTGTATAGGTCGAAAAAGTCGTTGTAGTAGTTAGAGCTGTAAAGACTGCGTAGCTATAATGAAAGTGTAGATGTAAATCATAAAAGCAGTTTTCTTTCACTGTTCATAATATAGCCGTACTCCGACTCATTTTTAGTTTTTATTGAGAATTTACAGTATTCATAAACAGAGTGATGAAAGTATATACTAGATTTTGCTGGTTAAGCACTAAACTTTTTATAGCGGTATGTATAACACGAAAGAGTAAAACCTGTGTGTTTATGCATACTATGTATAGTATCTTCTACTAGGTACATATACTTATTATTTGTGGTATGTACAGGAATGGTAATAAACATCGTCCCCCTACTAACTCCAGCCATATCCAGCATCCTAAAAACTAAGACCCGTAAATATCTTGGAGAGAATCTTTTTGTGCATCTAATGGACTATAATTTACCTTGGGCGGAAAAGTCTGATCTCGCTAAAACCCCAAACGCCACAAAATAGTACATAGAGCCAATATAATATTGTGACATTAAATATGGATGTATAGATATTTTCCTGGAAAATCGGCATAGTATGGAAAAATCACAAAAAAGTTAGACTGTTGCATTTCACGAATTTTAATGAAATTTTGTTCGTTGATCATGTTTAGATCTGCAAATTTAGAATACGGTTGTACTGTGATGTGAAGTTACTAATTTTTCAGGAAAAATTCATTTGCTAGACTCATTCAATTCCCATTACACATTACAAATTCACATTACCATCTAATGAATTTAAACATTGAATTTTTAGCGCAAACAAATTTTTTTGCACATGGTACCACATACACAAAAAATACTCTACAAGTTCAATTGTGTGTAAATAACGGAGTTTGTTTTGTGGGATTCTATTGGTAATTGTGGCCCCAATCAAGGAGGCAATGCTTATTAACTTATTATCAACCCTGTATCTAACAGATATTTGTATATTTGGTGGTAAAAACTAAATAGTAGGAGTAGTAGTGTGTATTGTAGTTATAATATTGCATGTAGACTAGGAAAGAAAATATATACCCGAAATTCTAGCACAGAAAGATGAGAAAACCTTGAAAATGAACGAATTAGTCGCGCAAAGTAAGTAACATAGTAAGTAAAAGGGGAAAGTTCTTTCTTGGGATGCTGCACTGTGTAGTGTGTTATGTGTACTAATAGTACCACTGTGATACTACCATACAACTACCACCACTAAAACATGGAGGAACTGAAACTGAACTTTTCAAATAAGTTCTCCTACGGTTTTCATTCCTTTAACCCCAGTCGTCAGTCGTAAGTAGTTGGGATCTTTGCTTTAATACTGCATCATATTAGTAGTACCTTGTCTAGTAGCACTTTCCCATTTTTCTTAGCAGTGCAGTGTTGGGAGGTGTACCTGCAAATATTTCTTCGCGAAGGTAAAAGTTTATCTCATTAATGTTCTTTTCCTGTTTTTTGTTGTATATTGTATACTAACGTGTATAAAGCACCAATACTATTTTCAGTCATTACACTTTTTCCTTACATTATAAAATATTCGTACGCGTTTCATTAGGTACTGGCTATTATGACTTTTCCAGTGCACAAGACAGAACATTGAATTATATGTAGGTACTATAAAAAATAAGTACGTATAAGCAAAGTGTACCTATTATATTACGGCAGTGGTAGTTTAGCTTTAAAAAACGAAACCAGGAGAAACTATACGGCCTTGGCAAAGATGTTTGTGGATCGGAATCAAAAAAGGTTTCGAATTTCACAGATTCCGGAATGACATGCAATACTTGATACAATATAAATGCTTTTACACGGAAAGAAATGTAGGTATATAAAGCATGTATAGTTTTTCATACAATTTGGGAAATACTAACCTACACACTCCGCTGCAGTAGCTACCTAACTATTATATGAGACCACCAGAGGAGAAAAAGTGTTTCCTGCCTTTCCTGCTCCTGTCTCATCCCCCAAACACACCGGGAAGAGAATTTCTCGTAAAAACTATTTCTCATTGTATGTAACACACAGGAATGTTTCCAAAGCTATGCACAACACAACTACAGAAGAAAAAACTTTACTAAACATGACTTTGACTTTGAAGAATTCTCAATACAAAATCAAATGAAAACTCGGCATTTTTATTTCATTAATTGCATTTTATCCAAAAAAAACTCTTTTAGAGAAAGAGAGAGAGAAAGAAAGAGTTTCTCAACTCCTCTTTCAACTTTCCCATTACATACTCAAAGTACCTCTTTGCAAAAATCTGAAATCGCAACCTTTTCTTTTTGCAACACAGCCGAATCATACCTCGCTCTATTTACCTTTCTTGTGCATCCTTCGATCTACATTCACATATATCTTACCATCATGCATGCAGTGCAATCTCTCCTGCCCAGCTCACTCCACATTACATGGAAATATCTCTTTGACTCACATTCACATTCAAACGGATCAAATAATGAAATTCACAAACATTCGATCGACATTACGATGCAATTTCCATTGCATAACTGTAAAAGTAATGTATGTACAAGCACACCTATAAAATAAAAAGAACTACCTTCGTATTTCTACAGTAGGTATATATACACAATACTACATAGTACATACCTACAGATCAACCTACAGATAGTATTTACTTACTATAGGTAATACCTTCCTCCTACACTCAAACATACACATCCTACACATCTATCTTTACCTTTAGTAGGTTGCTTTTTACTACTGTACTACTCCTTGTACAACTATAAACGAGCCACGAAAAAGACCACATCCGCCTAACTCTAATCCAGAAGCAAATAAAAAGCGAAGAGAAAGAAAAATCAAATACCACACCACAAAAACCATAGCATAAGAGCATAGCAACGGAAAAAGCTCTCATCCTGACATAACTTAGACCTCAAGTACAGAGTAAGTCAAGAAAGGTACTATAATAAAAGTGTGTTGGATTGCAAATGGAAAGAGAGCATTGCATTTTTCTCCTGTACTTGAATTACATTCCAAAACTCCATACTCTCTGACTATAAAATATAAAAAACGCGAGCTATAATAATAATGCTATTTGTAGCACCAGAATTCTTATATGTACACGTATAATAGCCAATATCATCATGATAGCAATGTGTATGTAGGTATGTATTATGTATCTATGTACATCCATGCTCATACTCACACACTAGTATATATTTCACATATATTCCCATGTCAGCATATATGTTTAAAAATATATGAGTAAAGCATAGGTATAAGTAAGTAAGTGAACACTGCAGCTAAAGATCACACTCCTACTATTTGTAGGTCTAGGAATAGTGTAAAGTTAAGTAGTAAAGAAGAAGGACGAGTATACACATACATACAAGAGTAGAGTGGTGGTGGTGGAAAGTGGAAATGTATAAAAAGCAAGGCAGTAATTTTATAGGTAATATAGCAGCTGTCAGCCACATTGCTTTCTTTCGACCATCTCCACAATGAAATAAGAGGGAGGAGTACATTTCTTTAAAGTATTAGATGTCACAGTACACGACACGTTCCAATTGCCTCCTTTCACTAGGTACTTTACTAACTTACTTACTACCTTGCTTACATTTCCCTCACTTTCACTCTCACAGCACACTATCTTGTCTTCAACCTAATCATAGTCTGAAGATAGCAATAACACTTCAAACGTTGCATCATATATCCCTTTCCCCATATATACCTTGATAAATGCAATATAAACTCTAAAAAGTTATATCTATTTTATTTCTGTAAAGATATAGCTAGTTTCTGCAAATATACTAGCTTTGTATGGATCTACATCCTAGGCTGTACCCAGCGGCAGGGCAATAAAGCATATGCCCCCTTCCTAAATCCCCCAAAAAATATCTTGGCGAAAAGTGCAACAAATAGCGGATTGATATATTTTTCACGCTACACCAGGATTTGGTACATTTTATTTTGACTTAGACATAAATTAGCTGAATTTTTTCGCGAAACGCGTGATAATTGTCATTTCCTATTGTGACATCATTTGTTGATGCCCCGAAACAAATCCTGGCTACGGCTCTGTTTATACCAGTTTGAACACTGTGCAACACAACATGAAAAATTCTGAAGTAAAATAACAATTCAGTATTTTTTTCAAGTCTGAAAAAATAGTAATTTCCCCATATTATACACATAGCTCGGTTGTATATATCTTAAATTATACTCTGTGTGAAGTGTTCAAACAATGAGAGCCAAATGCACAGTGTGCCATTAGCTAAAGAAGTGAATGAAGAAGGAGAAAGAGTGAGGAAAGAAAAGAGTGAAAAAGTAGGTTGTTTGATAATCCAAGGCAAGGGTTGCACATACATTTTCAGTTAGTTAAGATGGAAAGGGACAGATGAGAGTTCAAACACAGGACAAAAGCTCAAGTTTAGTAAACTCAAACCAATCCAAGGGAGGACAGACAGAGCTTTTCACTTTTCTTTTCCTTTATAGAGACATTGGACTTGCTACTTTAGATATGATGCAGTGTGCGATTTCAACTTTCTTTATTATTCCCCACATCCGCTTCTTATAGCACCACAAGGAGATATACAGTACCTACAAATGCTTTCGCAGAATTCAGCGAAAATATTTAGTGCTATATACATAGTACCTACCTAGTTAGTACGTTACTTTGTGCCTAGGTATAATGTAAGGTTATATTTATATTACAGTACGAGTAGAGTTTTTTGTGCGTTCTGTTTGGAGTAATACATACAGTAATAGTCGTACAAGGCAAGGCAGCCATAGTAGTGCGAGTTCATGATGCAACTGTAAATGTAAACTGAAACTGCTTGAATTGAATTGAAGAAAGTGAGGGAGTTGTGTGCACAAAAAGTGAAGTTTGTGCTTTTATGTGCCTTCTGGTGTTTCCTTGTATTGTGAACTCCGTGTATTTCGCAAGTATGTAGTACGCAACATGGAGGTACATACTACAAAGTACATGTATGTATGTAAGTGTGACTTACTTTTCAAAGAAAATTGTGTGCCTGTCTACACGCGTTTTGTTGTTGTAGTTGTAGCTGAATGAATTTAAGAAGAGTCTACTAGTACAAGTACATGTACCTGTATTGTGTTCTCTTTAAATGAAATGAATAGTGCAAAAGTACCTATGTGCATACACTTCAAGTCTCTGTAAATGTATTAGGTAGGTTAGATAGGTAGGTACTACATTTAGGTATATTGGTACATATGGTGGTAAAAGTAGTATAAAAGTACATTTAGGAATGTAGGGATGAGGATGGATCGTAGTAATGTTATAAAGTAGGCAGGTACATCTATTATAATATAAAGGTGCGAGAATCTATTTGTACATAGTGTATATATGGATGGATGCGTATAGTGTAGGACTAAGAAATAAAATAGTACGACTAACGTGGGGAATCAAATAGGAAGAGATGTCTGTTTAAATTTCGTCTCGCCTCGTCGACTCCATCCTCATGACACTATTCAGCACATCAAATGTGACATGTACGACGGCATTACCTTTACTTACGTACCATCGACAACAACGGCTACATAAAACGAAAGTCTAACCAACCAAACTCCCTTTTACAACAATAGACATCTAGATACACGCTATACAGTGTACAATTTTGCTATATTACTGTACAGTACCATAGAATATGTATTTTTTGTTTAGGTACCATAGAATTATATCGTACAATATTTTACATGCCATGGCATGGCCAAGGTTCTTAACCGCAGTTGTGAATTGAGGAGCAAGTATGATATTCTGGAAAAGTCAAAATTGTTCTTGTTTGAATTCAATCCATTTCATTTCAACACAGTATACGTAATACGGTTGTAGTAGTATATAGATGAGAAAGTAACAAGAAATGCATGAACTCAACTCGACAAGCAGAGACGTTTTAAAAGGACACGACAAAGACGACGACGACTTCGCATCAGAATAAGACGACGGAATTTCCGCATGATTCCGACTTAGTAAATGTAACTGTAATGGATAGAGAAGCTACTTATATAGTAAGAAAACTTGACGTAATGCAACCGGAAGGATGGATGAAGTAATGTCATTCAAAGAGAATATTTAATCATTTTCATATGGACCCAATATTAGTATAGGGACTACTTATACTATACTAATATTTATGACATAGGGGCAAGGAAACCCTTTCAACCTACTTTCTATACAAGTGAATGCATCTTCCTCTACATTATGAATTTCAAGCATCATATTATGAATTTCAATTCCTCTAATGTAATTCCATAACATTTCCGGACTCTGATACTGAAAGCAATACACAGAGACTGATTTTTTGTCATCCTTTTACTATACACAGCTTTTATAAAGACAAGAGTAAATAGTAAGCAGTTAATGGAAAGGGATAGCTATTAAGTATGACAATCGCCTTAAAGTTGTCTAAATGAGCTTTCAAACGTTAAGTAATTGTACTCAAGAAAATGTTCTATGTATTACCGCAAAATCACAAGTGTATGTAAGTTTGAATTACAGATACAGTTGGTAGTATGTATTATTATTTTCCTATCGATTTAAACTAAAGTAATGCCAAATGAATTTGATGTCTGTGAAATTGAAGTGCGCTTCTCAGTTAGATAAATGAATGAGCATATACCTCAACTTGGGATTAATGCATTGTTTGCTGAAACTACCTACAAAATGTATGAAAAAAGAAAGTTTTTATAAGTTAAAAAATGTTTTACGGAATAATCCTTTGATAAGAAATCATTTTTTAATCCTTATTGGAAAATAAAGCGTTTGCTGATGACACTGATATTCTTTTCAGTCAAGTCTTTGGCATAAAATCTTTAGACCCAGTAAACTATTCCACTTCAAGGGCCGTTTTTTCTTGCACTATAGGCGCAGATCCAGGCAACTGACTCTGTAACATTAATCTCATCAATTTGATAATTTGTCAATATATATTCCACGAATCTAAAGTCAGGTTATGTTCGAACATTAGTGTCTTGGTGTCAATCCGTCAAAGCCTCGTAGTCTAATTATTGACGTGCATTAATGTATAGTGTATATAATGAAGAGTAGAACACTGTCACATAATGGCAATCAGTAAATAATACAAAAGCTGTTTGGACAAATGAGGGACATCATTAAAACGAGTTTATTAACTGAAGTGGGAGAAGATGGAATTCAAAAACATTTTTTGTGTTCTTAACTGAAGTGGGCAACAATAAAACGCAAAAACATTTTTGCGTTCTCAACATGTCAGTCTTACTGTCTGTACACAAATGTCATTTGCATTAATTATATACATTAAATTTGGTATTATCATTATCTCTTGGGTTATCTTGTTCAACTCCGCTTTTAAAGTTTTCCAGAGACTGTTATGCAGTTCCCCGTCTCTAATTTACACTGTCCTAGTAAAGGTTATGGGTCCCATTACATAATATATTGTAAAAAAGTATGCTTCATTAAGTGTAACAACAAATTGCCACTATTTCCTACAAGATATTCTTTGTACAGCCACAGGATTATTGCATTTCTCTTCAATTTATTGGATTCCTTCCGTCTATGAACATTGGCTTTTTAAACAACTTATTCATTAAACCTTTATGAACTATTTAATGCATGCACAGTAATTATTGACATGTCACGCTTTCTGGCAATCACTCTTATCAGATCATGAGTCTTTACTTTGGTCATTCTGTCGGCATATTCTATACTTTCTGTAATTTGCTTTCTAGCTTTTGATTGGTGTTCCTGAACCACCGTCTTTAGCTAGTTTCGATTGTCCAACTTTATTAAGCATTTAGAATTGAAAATGTGAATATTTTACTCACTTCGTTGTCTAACTATCCCCCTGGCTCTAAATCCCCCGGTAAAAACAACTTTCACCGCCCTTTCCGTAATGATATCTTCACCATATCTTAATGTACATTCATAAATCTTAGCTCACCCATATATACAGGCTAACCAAGTGTCCGTTTTTACACGCTCAAATTTTATCCCACTGTATCCAACTAGCAAATAGTAGGTGTCATCCATTTGTCCGAACAACTTTAGTATTATGTCAAACAAATTACAATATTTTATTACAGCTGCTTTAAGACAGTTCCTTTGTATTATTGGTACTAGTTAGTATTGTCGAATGGCTATTGTTTAAAACTAATTAGTACCATAACGTGCAAAACTGAAAATTAAATTAAACATAAAGTAAAAAGATCAATATTACAATTATATTTTATGTATTTATGTATTGCAGCTATATACTATAGTGCTTAGAAGCGAATCATTGTACATTGTATAGTGTTTTACATTGACGGAGTAATGAAACCGAAGAATTACTCTCTGGTTTCAGAATGTTTGTTTGTATAGAAAGGACTTAGTGCTAATGCCATGTGGCTACACTCCATGAATATTCATTTGACTCTGGGAATAGGAGAAGAAGCAAGCACACAATTGTCGAGAAGCTTAAAAACTAACAATAAATAAGTGCCATTGCATAAACATTCATAAATATAAATCTATTCGCCCAAACTGAAAGTAAGTTGGAAATGTCTGTGCTCTATATTTACTATTTGTTACTTACTGTATGTTTGTTTGGGTTTTGTTTTGTTTTGCTACTTTGTCCTCTTTCTGTACTACACTACAACTACTGCCATTTCACTGACTATATCCTATTACTTACGTTGTAACTTACATGAAGATAAATGCTTGTCGTGTTTGTCGCAATAATTTCCATGAAGTTTCTCTTTCCATTAAAGCCTAAAGCACACTCTAGAATGCACTCTTCTTCACCCATCCCCAAATGTATAGATTAGAGACACAAAGAATAGAGAAACAAACTGAAATTAGTGTAGTAGAAACCATGGGAAAGACTGAATGAATGAAATAAAAAGAGAAATGGGTCAAACCTCCTTTCGCTCTAGCAATAATTATACAAGAAACTGTGAAGCCAATGCAAATGCACGTAAAAGTCTTTTCCTTACTCTTAATGCATTTGATCCATCCGTGCCATGGACCCTTATATGAGTATACAAACTACTACGAGCACTAATTTGCATTCCATAACAGAACAAGCGAACTTTTTCTTTTCTTTCTACCCCACCAAGTAAGTACGTGAATTCGTACAATCATAGTACTTAGTACTATTAGCATAATAGAAGTGCAGCGAAAGGAAAAACAAAGACTCAAGTCTCAAGTGCTAAAAACAGTGTTGCTCATCTTCTAACTAAGTATATATGGAGTTAGCAAATATTATTTTCGCCGAAACAACTGCGTTCTTCTAAAAAAGTATACAACTACTGTATAGGTATAGGTACATAACCTGTAGTTCTAAACTGCGCAACAATATTCACATTCACACTGTGAGAATACAATACCTATAAACACACTTGTATTGTAATGTATGTACTTATGAACAGAAACTATGTGCAGTTCCAAGCGAATATATTTGCGAACCTTTTTTTAATACTTTTTGTACATGATAAATGGTAAAGTATAGATGCATACATACTACATACCTAAGTACGCTTATGTACGTTGTACGTGAAAGCTACCGCACTGCGCTACACAAAACTAAGCCAGAATCTCCCTTATCGCTATTGTAATGGAAAGTTATCCGAGAAAATTGCATTGCGTTGTGTTACGTGCATGGAAATAATGAGAGAACGAGATGAAATGTAAGAGCGTTTCGCTACGTTATGTCTTATGATGCGACTTACATGCTCTTTTCTTTCAGTCCAATTGCTTCCACACTTTCAATGCATATTGCATACTCTACACTTTTATATATTATTTTTATAGGTATACGTACTTAGGTACTACACGTAATTTTGTGCATCCCTAGGGATATCAATTCCTATGTACTTTATATTAGGGGTATACATACCTAAAAAGTATATCCCAATCCACTAGCATCACTAGGAGTAATGTGATATAGTCAAAAATAAATCTCTAACGTTCTAGTAAAAGTTTGTTAATTTTAATCAAAAACAGTCAACACTAACGAACGAGAATCTAGTTGCTATCAGCAGACGTGCAGAATGCTTTGCTTAAGCTTAATGTATAAACGGACATGCAAAATCCTGAATAAGATACACAAGTATCTGTAGTATATTTATAGGTGCTATAAGTATACCTAGAAAGACAATCTGCACATCGTTATTTACTATGTAGGTATATAGGTAAGTGTATTCTGTAGCTCGTAGACATAGAACGATTATCAAAGATGATGTAAAGTAACTGGGATTTTCTTGGAATCATTTCACTCATATATCTGGGGAAATCAAGTGAAAACGTTTTGGTTTTGGCATTATCTACGTTAGAGCAACTTAACAAAAGATAAAATTGAACATTGAACAGAGAACAATATCACGTAAAGATAGCAATAGTAGTTATGATAATAGTAACGATGGCTTAATGAGTAAAAGGAAAAGTTTGTTATGCGTTTTAAGTGTGATTACATTATATCATCTTGGGAATTAATACAAGCCAAAGATGTCTCAAAGATGTCTCAGAATTTAGCCACGTGTATATATGAAACGTGCATAAATGACGTCAACACTACAGGGAAAGGGAGTGGTATGTGTTACAGATATAAAAATAATATGGTTAAAAACAAAGAGTAAGTCTTTTCGACCTGGCTCATTCTGAAAAATAATTATTATTTGAACATTATTAGAATAATTAGAAGTTTTAAAATCTGATTTTACATTTATAGCTTTATTTTATTTCATTTCATCAACCTACATGAATAGCCAAACTATAAAAAAATAACATTAATATGACTAACTTTTGTGTGGTATTATATTTAAAATCCAATCAAACTTAGAATGGGGATCTAAGGATGTAGGAATGTACAATAGTTCCACTACTTCAGGAATTCAGGACATTGCAAACCAAGGGGATGGGGTTTCCAAATTGGCCCAAACTTGCAGACATCATCATATATGCATGTTCCCTTATCGGTATGTAAGGTACTTTGCTATTAACGGCATACATGTACACATTTCATATAACTGCAACCTACACTCTTCTGTCGCTAATGCGAGTAGACAAAATTAATGGGAGTGTAATTCGAAAGAGACAAGTGAAAAGCTATGCGGTTGCAATTAAGTCTTGTACCAAATCATATTGGATTTCACTTGCAAATAAAATCCATCTAGACTTATAGAATCTTACAATATACCAACGGTCTTTCCTCTTTCCCATGCGTACAAATAAAATCTAAACCTTCCTCCTTCAGTCGTCTTATTTCTTCGCTATAATCTAAATAAGCTGAACAATAGTAATCCTATATAGCTTTCCTACACCAATTTTTACCTTTATCATTTTCGGTTTATAGTTACTCTCAAACTCTCCTATTGGGCTATATATTTTTGAATTTCTACTAGACATGTATTCTTACTGGTAAGTTACTTAAAGAAAGGATATAATAAATTATATAGGACACTGAACGTTCGTGAATGGTAAGTGGTATAGAATTTGAACTTCAAATTACTATTGTTAAGTAACGTGCGTGCACTTCTCATCTATTAATTAAGAAAATAGGTTTAGAAAAAGCAGAGCAAACACTTAAGATGAGATCTATCGAACGAAACTTTCATTTAGTTCAACAACTATACAATACTGATATAGTGAAGGAGCACGCGATTCGACGCAATTATTTTTTGAATAGAAACAGAGGAAGAGCAAAGGAAACTTAAAGCAATAAAGGTACTTGATATATTTGCTTGGCTTGGTTGGGTATTCATTTAAGAGATACTTGAGTGATTTAACAATTTCTTCCAGAGAAAGGAAAGGAAGATGCATCAAGTGACATTCATATATAGAACTAATCTTTAAAAGTCAAAAGTACAGATCTAATCCTATTATAATACATAAAGCACCATACTACTCTGCTTAAAATGTATCATCATTCATCAGGTACCTATAATATAGGTACCTAGGTAGGTACCTTCCAATAAAAGAAGACGAATTGCTAATCTTATTATTCATTCAGAACGAGTTTCTATTATTTATGTCAAGTACTATTATACTTCAATGATTCACTTGCGTTTTGTTAACATAATAATGCAAAATTCTTACATATGTACTATTTGTATGTAGGTACGAAGAAATATTGTACCTATTATACTTAGGTTAGGTACCAACCAATACTGAAAGCCAATTCAAAGTTTGTAGTATCAGTAATTGAGTATGTGAATTCATTTTTAAGCTAAACGAGCTATACAGGTCTTCATTGTAGTTTGACATTTACAATTATTGGCAATGTGAGTGCTCATAGTGAGTTTCAGCTTATAAATTAGTTAGGTGATCTTATGTAAACACACACAATACAATTAGGGAATTAGGTATAAAGTTTGCATTCACCCATTTGATGTACTTGGCAGCCTTTACATAATAGGGTTAAATAGGTCGAGAGGGTACATTTTTACTCAGACTCGTAATTCTGTGCATACAACAATGATGTAAAGCACAAAACCACGCTCGGTAGTGCATAAGTGAAGGATTTAGTACGGACGAATGTACTCTAGTATTATTAATCCAATTATCAAACTACTACAGTACTAAGTAGGTACTGGATTTGCAGCATGGTATTTACTATTTACTCGAATTCAAGTCAATGTGACAAAGGATCACAAATCATTTGTACCATGATATCCAATAAGCTTTGCCTGTTTATTCAAGTACATTTTAGAATAATTTTGCATGTATAAAATATTAACAATACCGAGTCGTGACTATGAGCAATGAGACTATTATGACTATGACATAAGTCGGGATAATGATGGTAGACAAGGTGCACATCAAATAAAAATACGGAGTCAATCTGAACTCAACTGTATTTGTAAAATAGATAGTGAGAAATTATGAAATTGTTGCTGGATAGAGATATTTTAACGTATGTATTTCAATGTGGAAATAAAGAGATGTCAAAATTCATTCACCTGCATGGTATAAGTAAAGCTAAGTATAAACATGGTACACTCCATAGGATTCTTCATATGAGTAATCAAAGAGTTGCATTTCTTAAACCATATTTAAAATGTAGTTGTATTGGCTGCAAATATCTGTTCTGTATACATACACCCAATGAGTGTTATGAGTAACTAATTTATGTTGCCTAATAATATACACTGAAAACATCAAAAATGTTTTAAAATACTCATTTAGCGGCAGTTTGATAGTTTGTCAGTTGAATGAAATTACAAGTTCAAACATATTATGCAGATTCTTCATCCAATTTAGATAAAATTATAAAACCTGCACAATGAAGTGAGCGAAGGGTCTAGAGAAGCTGAGTGCATTTACTTCATTGTACATTAATAGAATTGCAGCATTAGCGATTCTGCATTTGGACACATTTGTAGGAGAGACGGATATTTTTGCTATAAATATGAATGCAAAGTAAAACAGCGACTATAGATGGTTGGCACTGTGGAACTGTCATGTCAAAAGGGATTTAAGATTTAACGCAACTCCTATATACGGGTAGTACACTAGAACTCTGTGTCTAGAAAATAGTGTTTTATACTATATTGGTATTCAGTGCCACTAATATAATACGGTGAAATAATTGAATGAAAGAAAATGAGTGTAGAATGGAAAACGGTGGAGTGTTTCTGGTAATAGTATTAAAGGAAGGAGAGACAGATAGTACTCGCGTGGTGACACAGCGTGGAGAGAGGGAATTGAAAGAAATAGAATCGTAAGCTGGAAGTCGAAGAAGTTACATTAAGTTACTTAGGGCAAACCAAAGAAAGTCAAGTTGATTCCTTTGACTGGACTCTCGACGACTCTCTATGGCTCTCAATCAAGTTTATTAAGCATAACGAAAGCTATTGCATCAAATGTGTGCCACTATGTATACGTAATGGGGACGAGTGAAAGGAGACTCAGTCATTCGTTTCATTGCGTTTCACTGAACAGATTCTGTAGAGCATAAGTTAGTTACCTTTAGTTGGCTACACAACTAGTAGCTATCTACCTACCAGCACCAGTGTACTAAAGTAGCATTCTGTGTATAATCATCTATTCTGACTTGACTCGATTAGACTAGCAGAATTGACAAAATTACATTTGCCTTTGGTTTAAGTTCAGCTCAGTAAACCGAAGGCAAATTGTCTCGTCTCACGTCAAGTCACACGCTCATTTGTAAATTCACGCAGCTTGATACACACACAATAGCAGTCTGGCTACTCATATTATAGCTACACTTTCTGTCTGACAATGAGAAGGATTACTCTACTGTGGTAAATGATGCAGTGTTCCATCCATGTGTTCATTTATTTCACAAAATCCCTTACAATTTGATATATAGACGTTTTCCTTAAATTATGTCGAGCTTTGCAAGGTTCATGTGAGTTATGACTAGCCAGATTTTGATTAGATTTTGCATTTTACAGCTAGGTATCTTGCTATAGTATAATGTGTAATTTACATTCTGCTACGTTATGCAATACTTACTCGACTGTAAACTGCAATAAGTATCTATCTTTAAAGGTAGATACAGATTTGTCATTTTTATATTTACTATATTTGCATTGTAAAAACATTGATTGTACCTACTTGGTTTACAATACTTAGGTGTCATATCATGTATCAACTTCATACGTTTCCAGCCTTCATCTACCTTTCCAGCCTGTATAAAATGGTATGGCAAGTGGAATTTATTTCCAATAATAAAATGAAAAAATCCTTAGGTATTGATAATTTGAATTGTGTAAGAAAGCTAGTCGTTTCTTATTAACGATTCGGTTGACAAAGCAAATCGTATTACTTATTGCTGGATTTTACGCTACAATTGACTCAATAGAAATTCTTCATTGCCATATGACCTGTGTAGCAAACGTAAATGACACTACTGGTACAGAAAACCCATCTGCTTATTATTACTTTAGTAATAATTTATGTTTGAACAACAAACAACAAACGGATTTCATATAATATTATCATCTCGTTTTTATGTTACAGTAGCAATAATTGTAATAATATTACCCAAATGTTAAAATGTTCACAAGGCTGTATTTAGGGGGGAAAAGAGGGCAATTGCCCCCTCCCAGAAATCGGAAAAAATAGATTATTTTACCAAAAAGATGCAAAAAAATCGCAAAATTTTTCGCGCTACGAGCGAATGCATTTCAGATTGATTTTGGCCTAACAAGGCTCAAATTTTTCGCGCGATAACAGACACTATTGTGCATCATGTTGGTATTTTGTTCCCTCCGAAATGGAATCCTAGATACGGCTTTGCATGTTCACCTAAATATTTCCTACAAAATTATGTAAATGTTGTTTGGTTAGAGTCGAAAGGATTCTGAGTCATAGAACTTGAAGTTGATGAGTGACCTACAGCAATGTTGTTAATTCGTTGCGTTGCTTTCACAAACAATGACCATTCTCATTTCCTATTATACAGCTCTGATTAACATTAATAAAACAGAAGAACTATTGATTACTGTACTATTTAAGATACCCAAAATACGTATAAGGTTGACAAGGTTGACCAAAACGGAAGTAATCAGGACTGGCATTAATTACTAAGTATCAATCTCGCCTCTTCTGTCAATGTCTAAAAGACGTCACTGTAATTGTAGTAGCCAGTCGCATAATAATAATTAAATGTTCATGTTGTAACATCTGTCATGCTCTCACGTGCATGAGCACACAACAACAACATAATAATAACAATTAAAAAATGATGGTTGTATTATAAGAAGCAAAACATTTACAGACTCTCATACTTCTAAAAAGTTTGAATTGGAATCTGACAGCACAACAAAGTTAGACTGAATTTAATCTGTCTCTCTCTGATTCAAATCGCAGAATTAAAACTCGCCCATACTTTGCAAAATGAAATCCGACTTTTGTTTCTACGTATTTTACATTGAAACGCCCTACAACATCCTTACCTTCTAGCACACTCTAACTATGTGCTCTTCTAACTAACTAACAATAAGTATACTTCAAAAGTAGAAGTTACGGATGTAATTAATTTTCAACTAATTTGTTTTACTATTACAAAGTAATTAACCAGAAGAAACTATGTTATGCTTGTAAAATCAATATTGTTATCTCGTTCAATCTATGCAATCACTCACTTTCTTAGTAAATAATATAATTACTTGTGGAACAAATTCTATTACTGTGTCGTAATTATAATAGCTACATTCTATGCATACATCGAACTAGGCACCTACATAAAATGTAGTTCAATATTACATAAATAATATAGACTGTTGCGTGCTGGTACTTAAAATTAAAGAGGAAGCAGCTTTACTTGGTGTATAGTGTATACAGTATATTATATGTATGTATATATTTTATGTATCACAAATTTCAGGGAACAGAGAGCCGTGCTGTTGTGCATCTGTTGTTCTTGTTGTTCTTAGTAGACTGACATCATTTGATGTTAATATTCAGTCAAACAACTTTACAACAAACATAATAAACACGAAGTTAGCTTGTCTAAGAATTTGGAATGACCAACACGTCAGCAAAGTGTAATAGGTCTCATATTACGCCTCGTGCCCTAATGTACCCTTATATTATACACTTACTATGTACATACACGTAAATAGAAAACTATACTATTCTATACAAGTACGTACCTAATGTTCTATTCTTCTATGTACGTATAAAATATACAAGATGTAATTTTAAAGGTAATATAATTGTGCTATTTTCATATACACAGGGAAAATAAAGTGTGTAACATAATGCGAGTGCTAGAAGAGTGTATGTAGTATTAGGTATGTAGTATACACAGTACTGTTGAAAAGACCATTATTAGATTATTTTATATTGTTGTGCTGTATATGATTGTCATGAATTTGAGTGCCCGAGTTAAATAAAGTAAAAGTACTAGGGAAGAAAGTGTACTTGTTGGCTGAAAAGTTGAAATTAGATTTTGAGGAAAACTGGTGGGATGAAGGCGTTGAGTCTCTAGAGAAGCTGTAGAGGAAACTACTACGTCGAGTTTTTTGCCTTGAGAGACTAGCTACACACAGTGAATGAGTGACTTGGCTTGACTTGACGGACTGCTTTGGCTTGCCTCGGTGGATCTGAAACTTATGATGGAAATTTGTCAGACAGAGAAGAAGAGCATGAGAGAGGGAAGGCTGGAGAGGAGCACAGAGACTGCTACGAAGGAGCAAAAGTGTAAGAGAAAGCTAACAGGCTAGACTTACTACTTACATATTACCACTACAAACTCCTCTCAGCTCGTATATCTCCAAAGTGCTACAGTAGTGTCAAAATAACTGCTCAGCTACTTATAGCATACTCCGGGTATTATATCAAACACTACTACAACACTCTGTCTGTGTATAAAGAACAGTTGTATGTATGTTGTATGATGTTCAAGAAAAGAGTAGCAAGCAACACATTTACGTTTATAAAATAGAATATTGTTACACTTCCACTTCCAACAGTAATACTACTCCCTAATATACAAGTATCAACACATGCACATGGAAATGTATATTATTTTAGTGTGTGTTACACTCATGTAAAGAATTTCATGTCTATATATACCTAATCTACCTATACAGGGATGTTGTACTGTGTAGGAGACGTATACACATGCAGTGTATATAATCTTTCTTTAGAGAGATACGACCTTTTCACTTATTTTAATGCTCCAAATGTCTTCTGCTGGTATTACGTAGTATGTAGGTATGTGTGATGCTGGGCTTACATATTATGTACATACCTAAACACATATCATACATATACCAAAACGAAAAAGAAAGCCGGCCATTGCCTTTTTATATATTTATAGACACACAAGTAATTTTAAAGTTCCAGCGTCAGTCTGGAGTCCACTCGACTACACATTCACACCATTTCTTCGTATTCTATATCCCTACTTCTATTTGTTTTACACAACTGAAAAGACACTGGCGTACTTAAGGTGTCTGTGCTATGCTATATTGCAGTGCATTCCAAAGAATTATAGTAAATGTATATATGTATGGTAGTAGTGTGGTCGTATGACGGGGGGTTACTTTTCCTAGTATATGTGTTGGACTGCACGATTTTTATATAGATACCATTGTAGTCCTTCTAAGAAAAGGGGAACGATCTGTTCGTCCCTCGGTCTATAGAACGTAAGAGTGAAAGATGTGAAAAGTCAAGAAGACAAAAGACGATTGCAAAATAAATAAGAGAAAGATCTTACTTCGATTTCCACCACACAGCTTTCTCATATAACATTTACCTTAGTATCTCGCTTCTAGGTATGTTTTGAACAAAAGAAAGGGCGCATCAATCAAGTTAATTTTCAGTTAAAATTGTAACCGTGAAATACATGTTCGAATACGCAGCTAAAGTTTAATCACCAATGTAAACAATTTCTTTGGCTATTGTATGAAAATGATTAGTATATAATACGTAGGTCATGCGGTCATAAGATAGAAATACATTGTAGTAATGACATATTTTGTACGTTATGCATATCACATGTGATGTACCTCCAGTTTGTAACATAATTACCGAATAAATAATGTCTGATTGCTATTTAATTGCTTAATGATAAATTAATTGTATTAACGCTTCAAGGCATATAGACTGATGATCAGGTTACCTATTTAATGAGTTTTAAATAATTCATTTTAGATTTTAGTAAACCATTGCTAGTCAGCTACATTAAGCAATTTGTGACTAAAATAGACAAGAGTTTTTTAACTACAAGTCTCAATGATAATGTATTGTAAGAAAAACTGTGTTGTTTAATTTAATTTCCTGCTACTGTGCAATATTCACACATACACTGACAGAGAAGCGAGAAATTTCTGGGAAATACTTATTCTCCCCCTTGCTTACACGTCCTGACACTTTGCTGGCAATAACGATACAATGATACATAACTACAACACAATAGTATACAACACAATAGACAGTGGACAGGAATAGGAGCACCATAAGATACCACTACAACTTTTACTACACAATCCTCGACTTGACTTGACTCGCACACTTCACTCTCAAACAACGTCTGAGAGACTTTCTTGACGTGTCTGCCGTAACTGGACTGACCTTTACAACTTTTATATTTCGGTCTCAAGCATTCTTTCCTATATAGTCCCCTACTATCGTTCAATACAAGTTCCCTCTACACTTAAGAATTACAGTACACGCAATTCCAATGGAATGAAACGAACAAAATATCAGTTTGACTTTTTCAACTTGCGGTACAATATTGCATTCGCACACACATAGCATGGAGCATGACACACATAGTGTACGGCTAAAAAGATGATGGTTGGACCAAACAAATACTTGGAAAGACTTTATCCTTTTTTAGGTTCATACGGAAGACCATCGAGAGTTGGAGAGCACACATCTCTGTAAGTATTTTTACATTAAAAGAAGAAGGTTGAGGTTTTCCTGTGAAGAAAGAAGTTTGATTCATTTCCCAGAAAAGAGCAAATGAAAGATTGAGAGGAAATCAAACGGAGAGAAGAGCGTTATGAATTTTTATATATATTTATCCTTCCAACCACACACTCCAATTTTCCCTGCCTGCAGCCACTACCTATATACATACACACATACAAATACTAGCCGGGCTAGAAAACAGATCACACTGACGTAATAATAGAAAATGTGTGTTACTTTTGTGGAGTATGTGTTTGTGTATGGTTGCTTAGCGTTTTGTACGTGTGTGCAAGGATAAATTTGACTCAACTCTCACTTTTTTACTCCAGGAAATCTTACTATAGGTACTGCTACTATCCATACCACACGGGATACACACATCTATCCACTAATAGAATTGCCCACGAATTTCTTTTCAAAATGACCTGAAAGGTGACACAGTAGATTTAGCTTTCTATTACATTAGGAGTAAGAGAACATTTTACTCTTCAATCCAAACGAAAGACTTCGCATTTACAATGTACGCTTCCTCCATGCACATATCCGCCCAAATACAAGTGGCTCGATGTTGGCTATGCATTTCACCATAGGAAATCCAGGTCAAGCCCATTCTGCCATATCATTCCATTGACATTTTATTTAACGGCTGAACTTCTCAAAGAGTCAGGTCAGTTCCATCAATTTTTATTAGAACCAATCCAATACTCAGCACACTAGCATTAGCAGTCTTACTTTACCATTTCACATGCGTCCTCCAAATGTATTTATATAGCTCTCTCGTCTATTTCTACTAGCCCGTCTATTTCTCCGGGTATATAACACTTCCCACATACTACACACAAATACAATTCCTTTACTTAAGGCACTTTTCATTCAATATAGCCTTAAG